>LSSL01001814.1:8386-26983 GCA_001953115.1 Smittium mucronatum
ATTTATTCCCATTTTTACACTACGAGTAATAATGTATTGTGAGTTTCAATTTTTGATTATCCAATTAATTTATATAAAATAGTAAAGGTCATTACCAAATTAGGAAAATATAAAAGGCTATAAAGATGTGTCAACTCAAAGAAATACTCGTAAATATATTTAGCACAAATTGATTACAAATATCGGTAGTAAAGGAAAATAAAGAACCAATAAATAACGAGTTTGGAAAAAAGCATCTAAGCCTACGCGTCACTAACGACAGGATCTATATCTCAATAATGTAAAATTGTAAAACATTTCGCTATTTTTTACCATGTAGGTCCACATTCATTAGATTTTGGATTGAAAGCGGGCAGAGGAGAATAAGGGGGTATAAAAAATTAGGTGCGACAATAAGGGGCGATTTTAAAATATGGATTTAACCGATTTTGGATCAGTTACTTTGGCTACAAACGAATAGTCGGCACATGTCTTACATGTTATCTTATAGGGGGTATGACGTTGTTAGTGTATTCTGGTGCAAAATGATTCCATTATGCAGATTCATATCTACCCTCCAGCTTTTTTAAAAAAACAAACTAGTCCTTATTAATTCAGTAAAGGGTATTAAATAACCTAAAATTGTACAGTATGACTATCGCCGATTCTAACGTTCAGATCTTGGTTGTAGGTGGCGGGGCTCTGGGTTCCATGTTCGGTTGGCGTTTGCAGGTGTCTGGATGCTCTGTCTCTTTTGTATGCCGATCTAACTACGAGGTGGTCAGTCAATCTGGTTTCCGCATTGAGTCAACCAGATTTGGGAATAATCAATTTATTCCCAATTCACTGTATAGAAATTGTAAGGATGCTTTTGACAAACAAACATTCGACTACGTACTTATATGCACAAAAAGTTTACCCAACTTATCCAACCCAGCAGATATGCTCTTGGGATGTGAAATCGATTCAAGAACAGTATTCGTTCTAATGCAAAACGGGATTAATATTGAAAGGTATTTTTATTCTGAATTTCCTCAAAACAGATTTATTTCTGCAATCGCCTATATCGATACGAAGCAAGTTGAATCTGGCGTAATCGTACACGGTGAAGCTGGTTCCTTGACATTCGGTATTTACACTCCTAATGAAATAAAGGATGATGGATCTTTTCCTTCTCCTATTTGTCAAACCCTCGAAACGCATTTAATCGCAGGTGGATTTTCAGCAAAAATATCAGAAAATATACAGAGGGATAGATGGTTGAAGCTGGTGTGGAATTCTACATTAAACCCAATATCTGTTCTTGCAGGTGGTTTAAACTCAAAAGAAATTTTCAAAGACCCTGAGCTTGTGAATTTTATCACTGAAGTCATGATGGAAACCATCAGTATTGGCGAAGCTGTAGTTGGGGGTCCATTATCTAGTATACCAAGAGAAGACATTCCTAAAAGCTTGCTGGATCCAATAAGAATCCGCAAAAACCCCGTATATCCATCAATGTTGGTGGATTTCACTTTCAAAAGACCGATGGAACATCAAGTAATCCTTAAGAATGCTCTTGACTATGCTGCTGATTTTAATGTCAACGCCCCAATGCTTAAAACCATCTACCATCTAATTGTTTCAAATGAACGTAAATATCTCTAATTCAAACTTCAAATTTATTTTTTGTATAAAATTCAATTTATTTTTTTGTTTTAAGCAACTAAAGATTTTAGTTATCTGATCTCTTCTATATCTTATTTGGCCTTATTTTAAAAAAAGTATCTATTGACAGTTATTAGATGGCAGAAAATGATATTTTAGTTGATTGGAACTATCAAGTATTAAATCAATCAGATGAGGACTTTAACTGTTTGGTAGTAACTATTGATATCAACAATTAAAATTGAGGCAATATACCGAAATACCAAAATTATGTATTTACTATTAAATGTTATAGATAAAGAGGAAATCATTTTAAATTTTGCTAAGATCGGATTACCTGACATCCAAATTTATTTATTTGATTAATTTTTACGGAAACTCAATGATTATATACTAAACCAACTTTTCATGGGTATGGTGCAACTATTACGTAGAAATATAGTCTTCAGATATTTTTCTCGAAAAACCTGAGTTATTCCATTACTTTTTGTAAGATTTTTTTAATTTTTACTGAGACTTTTAAGCTCTACTCAATAAAAATAATAATGAATTAATATTTATGTTTAAATTAAATAGAAGTATATAAGTCCGTTGGAATTATTTTTATTACTTTTATTTTAATCCCTGTAATCACAAATGAAAAAACAATAGCTTTTATTCGAATATATAGTAATTAGTATAACAAAAAATATTAACATGAAATTATCATAATGGCATTTTTATTCTTACTCAATAATATAAATATCTATTTACCACTAAATTTGATATTTTAATGTATATTCAAATAGTTGTATTAAATTTCAGAACAAAATATGTAACAAATGTTTTATATGTACTTTACATATCTTCTTACATCCCTAAATATTGCAAAAATAAACCTTAGATTATTTTTTCGATCGCCATACTGAAATATCATGTATATTAAGATCAAAATTTTCTGATCTTTTTTAAAAGTGGAATTTCATATATATAGTTATTTATTTATTTTTAAACGAAACTATAAGCATTTAAGTGCTCTATAAATATACCCAAAGTCCTTCAAAAATACCATTATATTTAAACAAGATAAAAAAAATCAAAATGGGCATTTTATTTAAAAAAGCTTCAAACTTACATCTTAATAAAACACTTCATATTGATATTAAATAAATTGTGATAAAAAAAACAAACATAGATCCATAGTACTTGAAGAGCTATGTTTAGAAGCGAAATTTATTTCCCGAAAATAAATACTTGAGCTGTGAACTGATCCTAATACCAGTTTAAATTAACCTCTTATCTTGAAAAATTTCAACAAATTAAAAATGTATTATATTTTATAACAACTCCATCATCAACCAAATATATTAGCTCCTCATTTAAAATAAAATAGTGTATATTTCGAATTTTCGTCATTTTGGAATAAAACCGCAAATAAGTTATGCCCGATCTTATTTTTAATTAAAAAAAAAATTTCCAAGAAAATTTCCAGTAGAGTGCTATGATTATTACAATAATCGGTGAATTTTAAACAGATCTCTATCAGTAAAATTTCCACATTTTTTGGTATGCCGTTTTTTAAACTCCTCCAATTAAAATTAACTAATAAAATTTAAGCATTTGATACAAGTAAATGATTTAAATTTTTAATTTGATAATCCCACACATCCACCATAAAATGAAAGCATATAAAATTTTGGATCGTATTTGACTGATATACCAAGTATCTATTAAGAGTACCTTTGCCATTTTATTGATCATTTTTAGATAAAGTCGTTTATATTATGAGTTATTTTGGTCTAAAATGCTACAATTAGCGAAAAAAATTTTAAAAAAGGAATGCTTTTGTGATTTTTTAGAGTATCTACCCTTAAAATTAGGCGCTTAAACCAAAGTTTAACTGTTTTTTCTAAAATTAGCTATTTTTAGCTAAAAAAAATCGCTATGAAATACTGAATCAAAATTGCTTACTAATATAATATTTTGTAAATAATAAATAACTTTGAAAAAAAAATATGTTTAATTTTGCATTGAAAATAGATTCTTTTATCCAAAAACTAATCAATTAAAATGTTTCTTACTGCGTATAAAAAAATATTTTTAGCAAAAATTTAAAGGATGTATATATTATTAAATTAAAATTATGATCAGAAAGTGAATAAAATATTTTGGAAGAGTTGCAAAAGGTATTAAGCAAATATAAATTTTCAGAAAATAATAAATTTTTTGATTTTTTGGAGTTTAAAGTCTATTGGCGTTTAATAAAAAAAAATAGAGTCAATTGTATTAGATAATTGCCACTCTAAAAATTTTCCAAATGTAGGAGCGACTATGGAAAAGAATAACACGGTGATTAATTAATAAAAGCTGGGATTAATAGGGATAAAATGAAACAGGATAATAAAAATGAATGTGATAGACTTTTTCCGAATCTAAATTGCATAATTAGTCAATATTTCAGTAGAAAAAAATAAGGAAATTGCGTCTAAAGTAAATATTTAAGAGTATTCTATATAAAAAAAATGAAAAGGAAATATGTTTAAAAAAAATTTATTTCATAAATATTGATATTAACCCAAAATTAATTTATTATTTCTTTTTATCTTTGGTAAATTTTGAGCATCTATTATCATCATAATTTAAAAAAAATCAACTACAAATACGAGGGTGGAATCATGAGAGTAAATTGAAAGTAATTTAATCTGTAAAAATAAAAAATTTATGATGAATTTATTCATTGTATCAATAAATTATATTGTGCAATATCGCTTAAAATGATTTGAAGGTTTGAAAAAAAAAATAGGACCTCAAATACATCAACAAAACACACAAATAAATAATCTATCCTTTAAATCTAAAGTAAAAACTTTTTTTTCGGATTTATACAATAAAACCATCGTTGTGAAAGAGTGGAGCATTTGAAAACCAACTGCATAAATCAAAAAATAAATCGAAACTCTATGCGGGATTCCCAAAAAAAAAAAAATCCGAGAAGTTAGAATAGAACGGTTTTTTGGTGGGAAGTATATTTAATTGGATTTATATGTAATATTATATTTAAAATGTAAATAAATGCTTAAATTAACAAATTTTCAAAACAAACCCAGATATCTCAAGAAAATAGCCTAAAGAGATATTGGCAAATTTAGTGTATATTACTCATTGAAAAGGTAAAAGTTAGTAACTGCTAGTTAAATTATGTTTATATAGCGATTAAATTAATAGATATTAAAGGCTCTGTAACAAAATTTATTTGTGAATTTATGATTTAACTATGATATAAACACCTAAATGTTATTCTTAACCACTAAATAAAAGCTATTGTATTTTTGAATGGACATTCATAGTGATATTTTAAAGCAATGATTTGAATTAATATCACATAAAAAATTGGTAATTTTTTTTGATTTAAAAGCATAGAATCATGAATCGAGTAATTAAATAATTAAATAATTAAATAATTTTTTTTTTCATTTTTATTATTATTAAATGATAATTTTCGTTTATAAAACATGTAGATTAGAAATATAATAGTAATTTTTAAGATGTTTAAATAAATAAATTGGATAAAAAAAAATTGAATTCATCGATAAAATTAAAATGATTTATAGAGCTCTAAAAAAGTGGAGGGAATTTTCGTGAAGATTTTTTAAAACATAATCTATTTAATATTTTTCGAAAATTCTCAATTTTGAATTATGGCGATTTAAAAAATATAATTGGAACTTCTTTAATTAAAAATTTATTGGTTAAAAAAATATATTTATAAAACTTATAAAATTAATAAACTAAACAAAATTACATATATGTGAAATATTATGTAACAGTGGGTATTAATTTTAATATTTCTATCTGGTTTTTAATTTTTTTAAATTAATTCATTATAAAAAAAATTTGAGAGCTTTAGAACCTCTATGACCTTTTAAATTCATTAATCAGATAAATTATTGAAAATAATAATAATAAATATAAGCTCTTTTAACGAATTAAAGTAAACTTATAAAATATATATCTAATACAATAAATTCTGATAAAAAATTAAATATGATTTTATTTAGAAATAATATAAAATAACATAATTGACATTTTTCTGGTTCATTATTTATTAATTCTGGGGCTTAAATGGACTTAAGATATTATCTCAGAAAAAATCAACAAAAAAATTATAATTTTTGATCAAAGTGCTATGTGTATATATACACGTGTGTTTAAATTTCATTAAAGATTAAAAATGAAATCATTGAGCTAAAGCTTTTTTTAAAAATAAAATAGAACTCATTCAACTAAAAAATAATAATAATTGACACATATATACTAACTAAATTTAATATTTACATATGTGTAATTTTAGAAAAAAATATTAATATCATAAAAAAATCCTTAGAAAAACCACATTTTTATTTTATTTAATATAAAATAGTATTTATTATTATATATAATATACCATTTTGGTTTTAGAATGATAATTATTTTATATAAAATAAAATGAATTATTTAATATATCGGGTAATTGATAAAATGTATGCAAATAAATATGTGTGTGATTAATAGCGGTCCCAAATGAATTTTCGATGATTGGTATAAAAAAAATTAATAAAAAAAATGGTTTCATATTTAATGATAATATTGAAGATTGTAGTAAATTATTCTTGTTTAAATTACTGAAATTTTTATCTGAATCATTTTTACATCAAAAAAATTCAAAAATAATTATAATGGATAATTAAAAATAATCTGATATTTAAAAACTTATACATATGCATAAGTTGTCTTTTTATTGTTTATTATTTTTGAAATATGTATTTTAACTCTGATTTTTTCCATTCTTGGTAAAAAAAAAATTCGTAAGTATACAAATATATCCATTAATTATCCACATTAGTTATTATATTATTTTTATCTAAAAAAATTACTATAAACTGATTTTTTTTCTTGAATATAGCGATTTATTATATGATGGATCATTTAGCACAACAAAAACAATAGTATTATAAGCTCATGTTTCACTTTTTTATTAAATTCTTATTTATCTCAAACCAGTTTTTATTGGCTCAAAAAAAATGATGTTAATTTTTTTGTGAGAAATACATAAAATAAAAATTAAACACAATTTTAAAAACCATACACACTTGATAAATCTGATTTTGATACTAGATAAAATCAGTATTTTCTATAATCAAAAGTCTCTCAGATTTACGGCATAGCTATATATAAATCAATAAAGCCGACTATATTTTTGATAATAAATCAATTTTGATAAATGATCATAATAAATAAATACAAAATTTCCCCCTTATGTCTAAACATAAACTTATACTCAGTATTTCCAACAAAATTATAAGAATCATATTAAAATTTTAAATAGTCTCATAGTATTTATGAAATTATTTTTCAGTAAAAAAATAGTTAATTAATTGAAAATTTAAAACACAGACTTAAGGATTTCCTTTCTTCCTTTTTATTTTTTGGAAAATTCTCATCGATATCATTTGAAAAAAAAAATAATTCAATTTATAATTAAATAACTTAAAAGAAAATTTAAATAGAGCATTTTTGGAATTCTGAAAAAAAAATATTTATGAACAAAATTTTTTTTTTATAAAAAATAATTTTTATTCTCTTCCAGATTAGAAATTTATATTATCATAAATTTGAAAGTATCGAGAAGTTTACCGAATTTTTGTAAATTTTAAGATTTTTTTTCGGTTTAAATTTATACATATAAAATAGAAATTTAAATTGCTTCACGCGAATTTTTATGCATTCAATATTAAACTGGTTTCGATATTCATTTTTTTTATTGATATTTATAAAATGAAAATATTGCAATCTTTCACTTTTATACATGTATATCTAGGAATAAAATATAGTTGATAAATCGATTTATTGGATATTATTCACCAAAGTTAAGACTGATCTGGAATGGAATTTAATTTTTCGATTTTATACAAACATTTGAACTGGTGCATAAAAAACGGATGCACGAATATTTTTCTATCTAGGAAATAAAATTGGGTTTAACTTTGAAAGCTAACATTTTTCGTACATGTATTTATTAAATATTTATAATATATAATAGTATCGAAATTTAATAATATTTAGATATTTAGCATATTTTCAAATATAAATCCGAGCCTTCATAATGACTTAATACCTAATTAAAAATAATACTAAAACGGGGTTTTAAAAAGGTTTAATCAACTTAAACATCCTTCTCAGTAGCGGGTTGGTTTAAAAATAATATTTGGGGCTTTCGGATGAGTATTGATAGAAGAAATAAAATCTTCTAAGTTTTTTTAAAGATAGGGTTTAGCTTTTTTTTTGTATTTCGAGATTTAGATACTCTTGTAATTTATAATATGCATCCATTCTAAATATTTTGATCAGTAATATAATAAAATGAAAATTTGCTTCGTAAATGATATTTTTTTCAAAATATTACTACTTACATTATTCGTTTTAAAAATTTTAACGAATTCCAATCCAAAAATGTTAACACCCATAAAATGATTTTCCTTCGATTTAAAAATCTCGTTCTTAAAAGTTCCATTCCAATCCAATATCAATAATCTCTATTTAAATTTAAAATTTTGCCATTTAGTTACTCTTTTCAGCTTTTCTACTCCCATATAATTTATAATTTACTTATTATAATTTTTTTTTGGATTTGCTAAGATTAAAAAATCTTATACAAGTTTTTCTACTTTTTTTCATCGATAAAATTTGACTCGAAACAAATTTTTTTGCCTTTTTATAACAATAATTCTATTAAATATAGCTTAAAACTTTCAAATAAATCCCTTGATTAATTATGCATAAATTTAATATCCAAAATGAATTATCATTGTTTTCATACCTTCATATAAAGTTTATTTTAATTCTTTTATATTGAAGCTTCTATAAAGATAAAAAATATTATTAGAGCTAAAGGGTTTAACGCAAATCGGGATAAAAAATAAACTTTATTTAGTAAAAACAGGATTTTTTTTTAATGTATACTTAAACTCTTATGGTAAATTCATAATTTTTTTCTTAGGACGAAAATTTTAAATTAACATACATTAAATTACCTTCGTAAAATTTATTGAATTAAATAGTAAATAAAATTTCCCCTATATTCAAAAGTAATATAGTTCATAACACCTCAACACTCGGATTTATCATTTTTAAGTCAAATGAATAAATTTTAATAAAATAAAGCCTTTTTATTTCTATTTCTATTTTGATTATTAAATTCTATTTATTTTTCATTTTCTCAGAAAAAAAGCCATGGAATCTTTCTTTTAGAATGAATTAGCGTTCTTGATGAAGAATCGCCTTTCTAAATAACAAAAAAATTAGCCCTAGAGGGATAACAAGATTATTTAACGAAAAAGGAATTTTTTATACTAATTACAAGAATACCCTTTAAAAATCAACCTTTACAAAAGTATTTGGCTGATTGAGTATATTAGCTTTTAAACTCAATTATTTTTGGAAATCTGTATCTAATGTAAAAAGTTTCAAGTGTTAATTAAGCTATAAAGGGTGATCCTCACACCCAATTCAATATATTAGCCTACAGCGGTGTAATTTCAATTAAAGTAATATAATTTTTTAAAAAATACAGTATTCTTTTTTCTTCCTTTATATAAATATTATATAGAAATAGATAAATCAAACTCTTGATTTATTTAAGCAAAAAAATCGCATCCATAAAAAAAAATACAGAATTCTGTTTTCTGAAACGACTTCCAATACCACAGTAGATACAATAGCTTCTATGTTTATTGGGTCGGGTTAGGATATATTTCTATTGTTTTATTAAAATTCTTGTCGGCTATGTAATGTCACTAGTCTCAGCATATAAAAACGATTCCTTGAACCTCAATCAAAGCTAATGAATAATAATATTATTATTAGAGAGGAATTCCCTATTTGAATACAAAAAAGAAGCCAGACAATTTTTTCTTAATTCTAAGCCGCTTCAAAATTTTTAAAATACAATTTAGTTCAAAATCGGAATCTGACAGATGATTAATCTCTAAAGTATTTTAATGGTAAGCTCTAAATGATTAAATGTTTTGACAAGAAGGGAAGTTCCTTCTTAGGATCGGGGTGTGGTAATTAACTGCAAATAACTGGAAAGAAATTAATTATCACCAAAACCAAAATCTATTAGATTTAAAGGTAAAATCTTACGCCTATTTTGGTTTATGAAGTCGAAAAATTGTCAAAAAGGTTGCCACTAAACCAATGTATTGGCATAATTTTTAACTGCGCGCAACAAAATACATATAAAAACAGCGAATCAAGGAGAACCAATTATGAATAATGTATTCTATTGGCCAAATTTAAATTTAAATTTGAATAAATATATTAGTTTTTTTTGAACTAAGTTTGTCCGATTCAAATTCATACACTAAGGATACCTATTTCATGTCTTCTGTCTATTCTTCAACTTTAATCGAAATATAGTGTCAAATAAATGGAAACTATCGATGTTGATTCAGAATTCGAATTTGACGAAGATATACTAAAAATCGTACAAGAGGCAGAGGTCAATAGTAAAAATCCAACTGGTAAATCTTTTTAACATAAATTGTTTTTTAAAGTTTATTCACGAAATCTCCCTTCCCATCCTGTCTTTAATTTTAAAACAGAAAAACAGAAAAGCAATACATATTCAAGAATTCCTGCACTTAATAAAGACAGATATCAGTATGCTTCTTTTAGCAACAACAGAGATGAATCTTTTCGTTTCGTGAATGGTCCTCAAGCAAATTTAATAAAAAATAGCACATTTAAAGAGAAGATTCAAAATATATCTTTTAAAGATTCTCCTACTTCGAGCATTTTACGTCAATCGCATTTTAATCATTCAAGTAAATCAAATTCATCAGGATCCTCTTTAGATAGTAATCTTACTGCAAATCCCAAATCAAAAAAAACTAGTGATTCATCGGATAAAAAAAATGGTTTATTAAACTTTTTCAAACCCAAATTCGATTCCTCAATTTTAGAAAAAAATACCTCAGTCGGATTAGATATCAATGCCGAAATTAAATCTTTACAAAAGGCAATATATAAATATATATTTATTTTATCAGCATCTTTTCTAAAAACTTAATTAATTCTCAAATATATCTAATAAAACAATCTTAAACTCTCGTTTTAGGCAGAGTACTCTAATTTTCAGACTAAAAATGTTGATGAAAGTATTGATATCAGCTCAGGTCTTAGTGACAGCCTAATAGATAGCATTGATTGGGATGAAATAGAATTAGATTCATACCCTGATTATAATCAAAGAAATACAAACAAGGAAAAAAAAAATGCTGAGCCTAATCAAAAACTACATATGGAAAATAATGTCAATCAGGGGAATGACTCTATGTTGAATGATTTCCAAGTCTCCTCCGAATCTTTTAAGCCCAAAGCAGACTCTGTTGATTTTATCCCAGTCATACCCAGCTCCGGAGCTCTAGAAGAAGATCATTTATATGACAGCAAATCCTTGAACTGCTATTTATACCCAATTATAGAAGGGCAACAGATTAGATCTTACCAACAATCTTCTATACTCAGTTGTATCAGAGGAAATACTTTAGTAGCTCTGCCCACGGGTTTGGGAAAAACTTACATAGCCGCAGTGGTAATGGGCAATTATTCTAGATGGTTTCCCAACAGCCTTATAATATTTCTGGCTACCACTAGACCATTGGTTACTCAACAGGCAAAAGCTTGCGCCCCTCTTCTTTATATTTTAAACTCACAAAATAATATACCTTCAGAAAAACTAGACACTCCTAGAGTTACAAGTGAAATGGACCTAAAGGATCATAAAATATCTGGCGAAACTCACAATTTCACTTTAAACGGTAAAAACTATAAGGATAAATTAATATGTGAAATGAACGGATCATTGCACCCATCTAAACGGAAGCTTGCATGGTCAACATCAACCTTTGTATTTGCTACTCCACAAACCGTTCAAAATGATCTGAGAAATGGGGTTTTAGGTGGAGATAATGTAAAGCGCATAACTATGTTGATTGTTGATGAGGCTCACAAAACTCGCGGAGGCTATGCCTTTGGAAATTGTATGGATGAACTTATAAAGATTCAAGAATCAGATTCCTCGCCAAATGGTGCCTCAAACAGCTCTGGTTTGCCTCTAACAAAATCTAAATTTAGAGTTTTGGCTTTGACTGCTACTCCAGGGGCTGACATAAAATCCGTTCAAATGGTAGTGGACAGGCTTCATTTAGCAAATGGATTTTTTCGAACTGAACAATCCATAGATGTTGTGACATATTTGCATGGAAGGAATATGAATGAAGTTATCGTTACTTTGCCGCAATGGCATAAAGAGATTGTTGATTTATTGTCTCAAATAGTCAAAAAACCTTTGGACAAGCTTTGTACCGAATTTAAAGTAATTACTCGAGTTAATAATCCCAAGTCAGTTTCTCCGTATTTTGTAAATTCCAGCACTTTAAGGTGGGTTTCTTACCAAGGTGGTAGGTCTAGAAATAACCAAATTGAATCTGTAGTATGGAACCTAAGCAAACTTAGCTCCAAACTTCTACAGGCCCTTCAGTTAATGCAAACCCAAAGCTTTCTATCAGGATATCGCTATTTGAATGAATTAATCACTGAGGTTGCCTCTTACAAAAATGACCCAAGCGCTATTGTAAATAAATTGAAATTAGAATGTGTAGAGTCTCCAGAGTTTAGAAAACTGGAAAAATCATGTAATATTATTGTAAAGCGAATTAATGCTGCTAACCCCCAATCTGAAAACCCAATGCCTATTCAGATTTGTGGAATTTCAATACCTCCCGGCAAAATATTTTCACATCCCAAGCTTTCACGCATGTTGGAAATTGTCCTACACCATCTAAATGAAAATGGTGATAGTACTAGGATTATGATTTTTACTCAATTCAGAGAATCTGTCGATGAAATAGTATCAATTTTTAAAGCCCATGAACCACTAGCAAAGCCAGCCGCTTTTGTTGGGCAGAGCAAAGCTTCTCACGGGGCCTCTACTAACACTGAAGATTTCGGTTATGACATTCCATTTGATACTCCTGATGATTCAGGTAGTTTCGGAAATACTTTTTATAAAAATAGAGCTTCAAAAAATCCACGGGGCTCATATAGAGGAAGGTCTAGAGGCGGTTATAATAGAGGAAATAGAGGAAGAGGATACAATAGCTTTGGAAAAAAAGGCAATCTTTTAGAAAACGACCCAGAGCCTATCGAAGATTCAGCTCCGAAAGAGCCCGTTTCAGTTGGAGTTAAGGGGCAAACTCAAAAAGAACAGCAAAAAGTGGTAACTGACTTTACTCGGGGAATATTTAACATTTTGGTAGCTACTAGTGTCGCAGAAGAAGGTCTTGATATTGGTGAGGTTGATTTAGTAGTGCATTACGACGCTCCAAAATCGCCCATCCAGTTGTTGCAGAGAACGGGAAGAACAGGGAGGACTAGAAAAGGTGGTGCTATTGTTATGCTAACAGACAAAACTAACGAATATCAAAAGTACAAGGAAGCTATCAGAAAATATCAAAGCGTACAAAATCAAATGAGCAAACCTGGAATAATTAATTGGCATCATTCCTTATCTGCAAAACTATTGCCCAACTACTGCCAATTTTCTAAATCTAGGAGGTTGACAAACTCGTATCCTCGAAGAATAGAGCTAGAAATAAAACCTACTGATTATAAAATTGGTGTCAAATTGGGAGAAATAGACCTGATGACTAAAGCCGAATTAAAGAAGATCGTTTCTGATGAAAAGGCAGAAATGAAAAGGCTCGATAAAGAACTGAAAAAACTATCAAAAGAATCTACACCTAGTAGAAAACGTTTGAAAAAATTAAAAAGTAATGCTAATTCTAATCTATCCTTTGACAGTCTATCCAAATATAACTCTAATGGAAGCAGTATAGAATCCGAAGGTAGCGATGGCACATTTGATTCAAAAAAATGTTCTGATGTTGAAATAGAGAATTCAGCAAAAAAACTTTTTAATGGAGGAGTGAAGTCCAGTAGGACTAGGAGAAAATTTGCAATTGATTCCAATTCCAATTCCAATTCCAATTCTGACTCTGGTTCTAACTCTGATTCTGACTTCAGTTCTAAATTCGGCTCTAAAAAAACTAATATTGAACTTGAGAAAAAAAAATCACGTAGCAAGGCAAATGTTGAGTCTAGTGACCATGATTCCAGAGAAAATATAGATAATGTTTCAAAGAAAATGAAAATTATTGCTCGCAAGTCTAATTTAAGAAGTAACGCTATGGAGAAATTGTTGAAAAGTAGGGAAAAGAACAGAGAGATAATAAATGAGACTTTGAAAAAGTTAGATTCTCAAAAAGAATCACCTGATCCAAAAAAAAATGACGCAAATAAGGATAATTTAGAACATTTTACTCCTACAGTAATATCCAAACCCGAAAATCTTTTGGATTTTCTTCAAGTTTCACCAAAAAATATATCTAAAATGAGTTCTGATCTTGAGAGCGAGATGAATCCGTTGAAAATTGAAAAAAGAGTCGAGGATAATATACCAAAAATAAAACCCGATGTCCAATTCATCGACTTGGAGGACTCAGAGGATTATTTTAATTTTGATCACAAAAAGCTAGATATTTTATTGATTGATATGGCAAAGAAATTGGGAATAAACCTATTTGATGGTGGTGACATTTTATCAGAATTAAATAACAAAATAAAGATCCCGACCGAAATGAAATCTAAATCGATGTTATATAATGAACTTGAAACTCCAAAATATTTCACTAAACTTGGGTCAATTACAAAATTGGTTTCTTCTGACACAGATCCCGAACCCGAACCCTACTATTTCCATGTAGAAGGTGTATTGGATCCAATGTCAAATCATTTTAAAACCGAAACTTTCCAAAGTCCCAAAAAAAAATTACTAGCAAAAAATGAGTATTCAAGCTCAGAAAATTTGCTACATCGTCTAGACTATCTCGATGAACCTGGGGGTTTGTTCTTAAGTGAAGATGCAAAGGAAAAAAACTCTTTAAATATTGGGTTGAGTGATACCAAACTAGATGAACTCTCCTTCTCCGATGATCAGGATTTCAGTCATTTTTCAGAATCAGTCCAGAGCTTAGTTAAGGAAGATGAAAAAAATACAAATGAAAAAACTTCTTTAAACCCACCACCAAAAAAAGATATCGAAACCCCAGACTCCAAAGAAGTTTCAGGCACCGAAAAATTTAAAAAGACAAGTCCGTTTACATTCCAAAAAAATCATGGTAACATATTTCTGAGCGATGATATTGATTTTTCTGACATCGAGACGGCAATTTTTAGGGTTGAATCCGAAAGAAAAGAAACCTTGAATATTATTCAAAAAAAGCCAGCTAACCTTCAAATGGAAAAGAAAATAGAAAATAATGAACCGGGGTTATCGGATAATTTCAACTCGAGTATTTTTGTTACAGATACTAACGACGCCAACAAATTTATGGATATATGCTCAAGTATTTCAGACACCATTAGTAAAAGTTTTGAACTTTTATCTGATAGTGATATGGTAAAGACTAATAATACCAAATCAAACCCCACAGCTATAATTACATCAAAGAATCTTGAGATCCCAGAAAAAAAATCCTACGGACACCTGGAGTATGTCTCTGACAGTGACTACGAAAACTTTGAACCAATCAAAGAAGCCAACGATAGATTTCCAAAAAATAAAACTAGGGATAACTTTGCAGGGAGTAAAATTGACTCTTCCAATAACAGTAAATATCCGTTGGATGGCTTTGATGTTATAGATCCATATAGAACCGGAATTAACAACAAATTTATTAATAAACCGAAGGGAAATGAAATAATTTACAAGAAAAAAGCTCGAAAGAGAAAATCCCGATCCAAAAACGTTTCCAAGTTCTTTGATGATGAGGCCGAATCTGATAATGATGAAATTTATAGTGGGGGTGATAGTGACGACCCCAAATTTATGAAAAACAAGGGATCTTTAAAGAAATTGCATAAAGCATCTAAAAGTACTGAGGCAAATCATAACGGCGAGGAAGAGCAGGAAGAGGACTTGGATAGAAGCTTAGACGATGGCTTTATTGTCAGCGATGATCATATAGTTTATAATAGCTCTCAAAGCTTTGCAGTTAGCCAATTAGGCACAGAAAGCCACCATGAATTCTTAGACCCTTTAGAGAAAGGATTAGAGTACAAAGAAGGTTCAGATGTAATCAGTTTAGATGGTAAAAATTTCCAGACGATGGTTAATCTTCCCAATGATTATGTTTTCAGTACTCCACAAAAAAAAACCAAAAAGAAAATGAAGGATAGAGGTGACCGATTTGAACCTGACGATGTGTCTATATATAGGCGAGCAAACAATAATGACTTGACGCCGGTTTCTGAGATCAAAAGACAGGTCAAAATGTGGGAGGAAAAGTTTTTATCTCATGAACAAAAGATCAAGGAAAATAGAGCTGAAAAAATGGGATCCCGGGTCGCTAGTGCGATATTTGCTGGAGAAGCCATTAATGGAAGGAATTCAAATCTAATAAATCCTAATATCAAAACTAAAGGAGTTGGCGGATTTGGGGAAGAGATGGATGATGATTTTGAGCCTAAGGGATTCAATGCTAGAAAAATCGACAATAACCAAGATTATTACAGTTTATTGGTTAAAAATAATCAAACTAACCAAAGGTACATGGAGTCTCCATTAGCAGATAAAAGTTTCGAGTATGAGACGTACCTATCTCAATCATCTACAAGTTTATTGGATGGCAATGAATATGGCGGTGGAACGGTTGAGCCCGATGAATTCGACAACCTTTTGGATAAGGCCCTAAAACCCAATAAACAACAATCAAACGATGATATGGAAATCGGTCTCGGAATTACTAATAATGAAGATGTAAATATAGCCCAGAAAAAAAAGATGCTGAGAAGAGGCAGAAAGGGCAATTAATTCTATTCTAAAATTACAATATGGCAGCCATGTTTTGACGATTATTTTTTATTAAGAGAATCTTGATCTGTAGATATTTTTATTAGATGAATATATTATTTCGCGGCTTGATATTTGTAATATCAGCCTATCCAGATATCCTTTATTAGCATAATCTGAAACTAATTATTGGCCTGTAAAGAATCGAATAGTCGTTTTTAGACAAAAAATATAAAGATAATTGATTTGGAAAAACGTGATTCCGAATAAATTGAATATAGCTACAGACTAGGATTTTTGGCACAATTATTAAAGTAGGCAGTGATTCCTTTTATTGCACCGTTGATACAATTTTGTTCAAGCTCACAAAATTTTCCGTCTGATAATTCGATAATCTACAATATAAATATAACAAAAATTGATGCGGCTATCAACATCTGAACATTTAAAAATTTTTTTTTTGTTTTTTTTTTTGTAAAAGCATAAATACGGACCTGGTTTGGATCGGTGTTTTTTGGTAAGAAGTAGATGATGTTGGGAGATATTTTGGCTGCCTGCCTATATATCAATGACCTGAAGCGGGTCCCAAGATATAAAAAGACAAAAGGTATAATTTTTTTTGGTTAGGTTAATGGTAAATGAGAGAAAATTTAGTTAAAAGTAAATGATACGAACCCATCAATTGGCTGAATATCGGATAGTTCGTAAATAGGTTTCTCCGAATACTGCACTCCTACAGATAAAAAGAAAAAAAGGGGAGGGGAGGGTATTTTTAATTGAAATCATGGTAATAGACAAGTATAATGGTTGGTACCTCCCCACGGGGGACTCAAATAGACCAAATCAGCCTTTAGTCTGGGCACCAATTTGAAAAAGTCAGAACATATAAACTCGATCTTATCAGCTACACCATATATCAAAGCATTGTTTTTGGCTATCATTATTTTTACTGGATCAATGTCGATAGCTAAAACTATAGTTTTGGATAATTAGAGTGTTGAATATGGTTCTGTTAGCAAGGAAATCGATAAATGGAGGGAGTAGTATTAAAACCGGATAATAAAGAACAAGGATTTTTTTGGATTGGTATTTTAAACGAAATAGTTGTATCTTACCTTTATTCGAATTTAGTGCAAATTGGATCGAGTTTCCTCCTGAACCGCAGAAGGCATCGATCACGAGCTGATTTTTGAACCTGGAAGCTACATGGCTTGCAATAGGCTCAGGGGTTACGGAGTACCAGCCCTCTATATATATTGAGGTGTATATGGGAGTTTAAAAAAGTAAATATACATTTGTAATAATTTTAATAATGGTATTGTAGTTGTAGTATCACCTCTATCTAAATAGATTCCATCGTCGTATTTTGAAAACAAGGTGTACCTTTGATTCCAGTACTTTTTCAAATCTTTTGGGAGTTCTTGGGGATTTGTAGGGTGATATTTTTCTAGAGAAAAAAAATACTAAGTATACACAAGATAAAGGAATGGAAAATAGGAAAAAGAATTACGTAAAAGTTTAAATTCCTTGTATAGTTTTTTTATTTCAGGACCTTCTTCAGTTTGAATATCTTTAAAAGCCTTAATTCCAACGGGGACTACGATTTGGGAAACTTGATTACCAGGCTCAACAGAAGCTTCAAAAAGGGATTTCGGGTTTAAATCTACATGAAAAGCGTTCGCATCTAAATCATTTGTAATGGTCTGAGGAAGGGCGGGTTTTGAAGAGATGGAATGCTTCAATTTAGCCTGACTTCTTTTTCTTTGCAAATTCCGCTTTTTCGATTTGCTGATTTTGCCAGAGGAAACGGGGGGATTTAAAACAGGAGTTTTCTCAATTCCTCTTTTTCTTCGCCTGGGGTTCGCCATAGTGTATTCCAACAAAAGACACAAACTTTTTTTTGTTTTTGTTTTTAGCTACAAGCAATCCAGGGATTGAATGGCAAGATTTGACGGCCGGGATTATTGGGGGAAAATAATCAAGTTTACACTGAAATATTAGTCTTTGGCTTACAATAAAATTCCGTAATACAAAAAAAA
>LSSL01001816.1:0-10325 GCA_001953115.1 Smittium mucronatum
ATAATCACTTAAATATTTTTCAATTGAGCAATACTTGTATCATAAAAGAATAGAACCGTTAATTTTATTTTTATATTAATTAAAATCAATTTTCTAAAAATACAAAATTTCTTAAGGATGAAAATTAGGGATGTATTCAATTCAACTCATAATCGTTTTTTTTCAATAATAAGAAAATTCTTATGGTTTAAACAAAGAATTTCAAAAAAAAAACATAGAAAATATTTATAAGACATTTAAACTCGCATTTAAACTAAATTTAAAATTATTGAAAATATTTATTCTGGGTTCATAATTAAATCAAAAAGACTATTTTTATCTTTATGATTTAGTTTAGTTTAAAATTATTTTGATCTTCTAAATTGTTACATGTATAATACCTTGAGTTGGTTACAAAATTCGATAAATATATTTAATTTCCTTACCATAACACATCCGGAATAGAATTTTCTCAAGACAATATAATAATTTACAAAAGTATAAATTGTGAAGATTTTTATATCTTGTTGAAAAAAAAAAAATGAATATTTTATAAAGTGAAATATTTTTTAAAAATAAATTCAGTTTAATAAATTAAAAAAATTCAATCACATGAAATTTATAGAATGTGATAATTTTTAAAGCCGAATTTAGTTTAAAGCTTAAAAAATAAACTTTTTGTTTTAAATTTATCAAACTTAGTAAATATACAGTGAAATGTAAAAATATTTAAAGAATTATAGTTAGTAAGACCCCCCAAGGTTTAATTTTATCTTTTTAAAAAAATCTCTATGGACAGAAAATGAAATCCAAAAAAGTCATCATAAAAAATTTATCCTGCTGTATGGAGTTATACTAGATATAATCCATAATTAATCTAAAAAAAATATTCAATGAGAAAATTTTTATTTTGAATTATAGAAATTAAACCAAATTAAATAAAATAACAAAAAATAGAGACTTTTGATCGTCTATATTTTACAGAATATTAATATAAGAATATTTTTAGTCTTAATAAAAAATATTGATATGTTCTTTAAATAATATATAGATTATTTAACGAAAAATATTTTAGAATCCTATTTTAATGCACCAAATAAAACTTGATTTTTACGTTTTTTCAAACAAGTAAAATATAAAAAAATTTATAGCTGTTAGCTGTGTTTCTATTTTTCTAGGAATTTTCATTTTTTCAACAACTTCGTCGCTATTTTTGAGATTTTGTCTCTTTGAATAGAGAAAATTTCCTTTTTTTTTAATTATTTTTTAAAGCAAAAAAACGTAAATTTTTTTTTTTGAGAAATTCTTGAGGGAATTTTCTCTATTTTGAATATAATTAACCAAAATAAATAAATGCAAGGTTTTTTTTAAAATTTTTATTTTTAATATATTTAATTATTATTATATATGCCTGTTTTATTTTATTTTATATGTTCTATGATTTTATTTGAGTCATCTGGTCTTATAAAATAAAATTCTCGATAAAATTTTCTCGAAAAATTGATGATTATAAAAGTTCTGATTTAATATGTATAAGAAAAATCAGATTTGAATTTTAAAAAAAATTATTAGAAAATTAAACATATTATACCAAAAAAAATCATATATAGACTTAAATCCGTGTTATTTTTAGAAAATTAATTCAATTTTCATTTCATGGACACAAATATATTAAAATCGATAATTTTTTTTTCTTATTTCAATATATATATTTTAAATTTGCAATATCTTTTAAAATTTTATATAAAATAAATTTAAATTTGTTATAATATTTTTAAACTACCACTTTTATTTGCAATTTGCAATTTCTGCTTTTAATATTTCGTTAAGATCAGATATATTGCATTTTTGAACACGGAAAAAAAATATATAACAAAATATGATACTAAATATTTGGAAATTCTACGCTTTAAAAATTAAACAGAATCTATTCTCTAAAAATATGTACAAAAGGCAGAAATATATTTCGAATAAATAAAATTTTTTTTTTTAAAAATATTGTAACTATAATACGTTTTCTTCTTTTTTCTGTTTTTACTTTTTTCTGAAGCTTTATTTGTACTTACCACCACGAAAATTATAATCACAAAGGTTTCAAAATACAATTTTATTTTAGATAATTGCACTAAAATAATTAAAAATGAAATATTATACAAATTGATTTATAATAAGAGTGTTTTAAAAATTAATAATAATAATTTTCATTCTATTTCACTATTAAAAATATTTGTATCACCATAAAAATTAACTCAAAAGTCACACATATATATATCCATTCATATTGCGCATTAAATATTTTCTCAATATTCATTTATGATTATTTCCTGTCAGATTTACGCCATTAATCGCTAAAAATAGGATAAATAACATAAATTGGTTAAAAATTAAAAAAATTATTGCAAACGTATCCAAAAGTGTCCAAAAAAATTTATTTGATTTTATGTAGTAATCTTTGATTTTATTGTGTATGAATTTATTTAGATTACTAAAATATCGATATGAATAATGGAAAAAAAACGATCGCACAAAAAAATCATAAAATCAGTGAATCAAGATAAGATAGAAAAAAATTCTCTATTCTTTATTATCTATTATTAACTTATAATTTTTTGAGATCCTTTTTTATATTTTAGTAAAATAAAAAAAATTTAAAATTAAAAATTTTAATTACGCGAAAAAATTGAGGAATGATCAGTGAAAAATTCTTTATTTTATTTGCAATAAATTTTGTGGCCAATAAATTCTAATGGTGAAGTTATTTATAAAAAAATATCCCTCGCAAAGGGATTTTTCGTATTAATAAATAAATTTTATATATTTTATTGTTTTAATTATAGACTGGATTTTCCAAGATAGGAATTAATTGAAGGTGGAATTTTTTATTTATAAAAAAATATAACAATGGAATAATTTTAATTTGCCTTTAGGAAAAATAATAATAAATGGTTTAAAATCTTATGTTTTTTACATAAAAATTATTATAAAATAGCTTAAATTTTTATAAAACATTTTTATTTAATTTTAAACCCTTTTTAAAGAGTGACTAAGATTGCTGAATTATTCAAAAAAAACCCCCCAGATAAAATAGATCAAATATTATTTTTATAAACCATTAATTTTTTTTAGATAAATATGACCGTTTCATTTCTCTTTGGGGGTTTTACGGAGATTTTTACACCATATATATTGAATATTTCAATATTTCATAAATTCGTATACCGAGTAAAATTTTTTAATTATTATTTTAAATGCTCTTAATTATTTTGCCTCATAATAGTATTAAAATTAATAGATTTTTTTTACAAATTTTCGATTTAGCAGATTTTATTTAAGAAGATGGGGTGTATTAATAATTTCTGAAAACCTGTGAATTCTTCAACAGATAAATATTTTTTAAAAAATCACAACGCTAAATTTTTTTCTATTTTTCATATTCTTTCTCCAATAATTTTGATTTTAGAAAATATATCCCATTTTGATTTTGATTTTTTATTTAATACATCTTTATTATTTGCTTATATTAAACAATCAATAGCTATCTGACAAATTTCAGAATTTATCAAAATAATTAAATTATATATTTTTTCAATTTTGAATCTTTCAATAATTTGATTATTTTTTTAAAATATTGGCTCTACGTATTATTTCTAATTTACTATGCTTTTTCTTGATATTTTTATGGTTAAAAATTTCAGCTAAAATATTGTATAAAATAAGCACATGAGTAAAATTTTCTTTGAAAGTATGAGCTAATTCCAATTTAATACTGTTGATTTTTATATTGGATTATTAATATTGCTTTAATCAAATATTTTTTAATTCATTACCATAGAATTTTTTATTTTTTCAAAAAACCATATCAAGAATTCCACTTCAAAATTTCGATTAAAATTATGAATATAATATATGAATGAATTCTCTGATAAATAATCTATTTAAAAAAGTTTGATTTATATCTTTTTTTTTATTTCACATTTTTTAGTTTTAGAAAGATATTTATTATCGTTTTTTTGCTCTATTATATTTATGATTGTGTATGGTAAAATAATTTATACTCTAGTAAAATTTGTAATTTTATATAATTCAGTAAATTTTTTAAAATAATAAGGAATTATATCATTAGTGAAATTGGCTATTTCGGACTTTAAACTTTTTGTATTATAATAAGTTTTTATTTGGGTAAATAAAAATAAAAATTGAAAATTTAATTGAAGATTTAATGAATTAATTTCTGAGATTAATTATATTAAATTTTTTTTATAGTTTTTATTGGTTTAATTTAAATCGAATTTTCAATAATAAACCAGATAATTTGCTTTAATAACATATTTCTACACTTAAATTTAATTTCCAATCACAAATACTTAATTTCATAACTAAATTATAAATTATTTTGATTTCATTTATTTTGATATCATGAATTATAATTAACCAATTTTTTTTTAAAATTTTACATTCAGAAATGATTTACCATCGATTGAATTTCTTATTTATCATATTTCATCTTTTAAAGTCATCATCAATGATTATCCCGAATAATTTTTTTTTTAAAATATCGATTTCTAAAAATGGCTTCTATGTTTCTACTTGTTTAAATTTCCAAATGAAATTTTCTATAAATGAAAATTATCTAAATGTTTATTTTAATATTATCCATATAAATTATTCAAATACGAAATTTATTTGAACTTAAACGCGTATATATCATCCCCCCACCCCTTTTTAATATTTTTTAAATTTTTAATAGTAAACGTATGAATAAACTTAAAAATTTACATAAGATGATCCAAAATAGAATAATTAGATTAAATAAAATCAAAAAGCGCGTTTATTCTCAATTATATCGATATAATTTTATTTTTTTTGTTGGTTATACATCGTATAATTTGATAATATTTGATAAAACACATAAAATGAGTGTTTTTCGTAGAATTTTTTTTTAACATATTAGAAACTTATATTATAAAATCATTTTTTTTAATTAATCTATCAAGTTTTTTTTCACGGCGATCAGAATGTAAATTATTTATTTATGTCTAAAAGAAATAATTTTTACTGAGTTTTTTTAAATAAATTATTATTCACTTGAAATTTATTTTACATTTTCTAATACCCCTCTCTTTATCTACTAGTCTATACATGGTTTCAAGGATTTTTTTGGAAGTTTAAATATAAAATACTGAGATTTTTCAGAAAAACTGCATTGTTAATTAAAAATGAAAGAAAAATCTTATCATTACAAATAAACTCTTTAAATAAGCCCTAATATTATATCTAATATAACCTATACATATATAAAATATTAATTGAAAAAGAATCCAAACAAAATTCTAAAATAAAAGCTTTATGTGGATATGGGGGGAAATCTCAAACAGATTTACTAATTCAATAACCTGATGTGTTAAAATTGGACAGTTTCATCATTGAAAAATGAAATCAAGGTTTTTTTTAGTTTTAAAACTTCAGAAAATATATTTCATCTACTAAATTTTTTACTAGTATAGATTTAAAAGTAATTTTTAAATTGGTTAAAACATCTTGGAAACCACTAATGAAGAATTTTCTTCAAAATTATAACTTTAATCAAAAAATTCAAAATTAAATATTGGTAGTTTTTATTTGCAATAATGGAAAGATCACCTCAAGAGATGCTCGAATTTTAAGAAAAGAGTGCAAAATTGATAAAAATGAAATATGAACAGCATTCAATTCATTAAATATTATGATTTATTACAAAAATGAATATATTTTCATTTTTTCGCATAAAATTAAAACTCGGTCAAGTAAAAATACCTTGCATGATTAAATATAATTTTAAATACTAAGATATAAAAACTCCAAATATAATATATATGAATGTTATTAGAAATTAAATTTAAGAATATTATACCTTATTAAAAACATGAAGACCTATATATGAGTATGTTATATGGTATAGATAAATATAAATTCAAAACTCGGGAAAAAATAAATTATAATTCAATTTTTTTCAATATTATTTTATTATTTTAAATTTTAGGCATTACAAAACCCTGTAAAATGCTAAATTATCTTTATATTATAGAAAAAATTATTAAATTTTAATTAATTTGATGTCACGTACTAGGCCTCAAATCTTGAAGATAATTTAATAAATGTAGAATTAAGTTATTTAGAAATTGTTTTATGCTTTTCTTATTTTACCCTTAAATTTAATGCTATATTATGGTGCTTTTAGATTTTAAATTTTAAACGTAAAAATTATAAATCAAAATCAAAAAAAGTTTCTAATTATTCTCGTTGCATTTAATTTAGAATTCACCACGATAAAAAAAAAACGATAAAAAAAAAACAAAAAACTATAAAAAAGAAATTTTTTTATGAAATAATTCAAGCTAAATTTCCCAAGTTAAAAAAGAAAATATGAAACAATCAAATGATTTAATTTTTAATAGAAAGAATTTACTTTGCCACTAGAAGAATTTTTTTTGGCTTCAGCAGCAAAAAAAAGTTACTATATTTGTATAAATTTATATGCGAATCTTTAAATATGAACTGATCTTATCGGATTTTATATTTATTAAACTAAAAAAAATCAATTAAATATATATTTTGCTTGAGTAGTTATAAATTTCTGGTAAAACTACAATTTTTTTTTGATATATTCAATCAAAAAATAATAATTTAACCCGAATTTTGAAATTAAAGCCCAATATATATGCATATATTCTTTATAAGACCTAAATTTCATGATTTATATTTTGAACATAAATCAGAATTTGACATTCTAACAGCAAAAAAAAAATTCCAACAAAAAAAATAATATTTCACATCGATAAGATTTTAACGGGCTAAATTAAATATGTTTATTTAGATTATAGTCCAGAAAAAGGAAATAATATTATTTAATTAACAATAAAAAAATAACTGTTGATTTTTTTATCTTTTGAAATAATGAAGAAACTCAAAAGGGTATTTTCGTGATATAGATAGCTAAAAAAATTATATATGAAATACTCTTTTACGCATATTTTTTGAATTTTTTAAAAATAAGAAATATAATGATATTACTATTATATAATTGATTAAAAATTTCTAAACATGAAAATTAAAATTTTTCTGTCGAAAAATATAAATAAAAAAAGTGAAAATATTATCAATAATAGTCATTAGATATTAATTTAATGAGTAAGTATTAATAGCAAAATATAAATAAAGTTTTTATGGTATATTTATCAATGGATCGAAGTTACGGAATGTAAATTTTTATTTTCCAGATCATAGATTGAAATTTTTTTGTGTTTAAAGCTTCGATATATATTTAATATATATAATATATATAATAAATAAAAAAATAATGATGTACTAAAATCATAAAATATTATATCTTCTTGATTTTATTCAGAATAAGATGATCCCTAAATTAAAAATGCAATTAAATTTGGTTTATACATAATATGTCTAAAAATTTTGAGGCATTTTCTTGAAAATCATTTTCCTAAAATTAAAATGAGCTTAGTTTTAGTTTCTGGAATATATTTTTGGTTTATTTAATAAATAATGAAAAGAAGTGGCTTTCAATTACTATGTATAAAACGATTACCATAAATATTTTTAAAGGGTTGGGATTTTATCACCACTTAAATCTTGCATAGTCAAACAGAAACATATGCCTATCAATTAAACTGACACTAATAACTAAAATATGTTATTCACAGTATTTTTATCCACCAAAATCTGAGCTTATCATTAAAAAAATGATTCGATTTATTTATTGGATAAATTTTCCTTTTTAGGAAATTCGATAAAATTTCCCTAATTATTTGATAAATATATTAATATGATTTTTGATCTTAACTGAGACCGTAAAGCCCACCGTAAGATTTTTTAAAGCAAGATCATAATCACATCATAAAAAACCCACAATTAAAAACATAATCCTATACACATAAAAAAAAAAAAGCTCCTAATAATTTAGAACAGGCGAAATTAGGTTAATATTGTCTGTATAAAAACATTTAGTAAAATCGAACGTATAATTAGAAAATGGCTTAATAAATATCATATTTGTCTCACTATCAACAATGTATAATCTTTAGTGAATTCTATTAATCACTTCACATTTAATAAAATAAAAACTATCTAAGTTTTATTTATCATTAAAGATATTGGTGCAGTTTAAATTCACCGAAAATTTAAAATTTAGGTTTTTTAATAGCACCTGGAATTTATTTCAAGTTTTTAGAGAGTATTTAAATCATCATTTCAGTTTTTTTTTTGATTAATTAAGGTATTATACCACTGGAGACCGATAAACAATACTAATTCAAAACTATTCAATAGGTCTCAACATATATAAAAGTTGTGATTTAGTTTTAAAATGTAAAAAACTAGATACAATAGATCTTTAAAATGTATTAAAGTCTTATAAATTTAAATCGATTATTAATAAAATAAGACTTGATCCTTATAGTAAAAAAAGCTTAGTATATATACTGATTTTAGAGTTTTAGAAAATGCTGATAAGTTCAATCATATTAATCTTTTTAGTTTATTTTCTCTATAAATAGACATTAAATCTACCCAAATACGAGCAAAAGCTATTTTTACGAATATTTTTCACGGTAAAAATGGAAATGTTCAAATTATTCTTCTATAAATTTTCATTCCATTAGTTCAGTTTATTTATAATTTTTATAAGATAAATTTAAAATTTAGGGCATAGAGAATTTATTTCCTCAATTAAAATTTAAAATCATATCATATATTTATCGAATTAGTAGAAAGGAAAGATTTGAAAGATTTCTAGAAAAAATTTCCTATAAATAAATCAAAATTTAAGAAGTGATAAGCTCAGATTTTGCTGGAAAAAAACCTAGTTAATAACAGACTTTAGTGATGGATATCAGGTTTTGGGTAAAATTAAATTTTCATTATTTATAAAGTGTTAAACATGATAAATAATTGGCTAATCTGATTTATATATATCATGAAATTAATCCTACTCTTTCCAAAAATTAATTTGGGGGCAAATAATACGTATGAATTTTTTATTTTTAAAAAATCGTTTTAACTTAAAAAAACCTCATCCTCATCCATCACCTTCACTTCTTATTTTTTTTTTCTGTATTTAGGGAGAGATATTCAGAAAGTGAATTCTAAGATAAGAGTTGATACAATAATTTGATATTATTTACCTCAAAATCTCATGGAAAAATGGTTTAATTGATATCAATTAGAATTAAAAAATATTATTTGATAAGGGTAAAAGATCACAATTTTTATCCTATATTTTTATATTAAATAGTTTATATGAGATATTTTTTTCAAGAACAAAATTTTTTTTTCTAAAGAAACAATTTGAAAAAATGATATTTAAACAAAAACAGGCCAACAAAAACATCAAATTATTCTAGGTTAAAAAACCATCAAAATTTTCCCAATAGAATAAATCTTTTTTTAGTTCAAGATTTGAATGTCCAATGATTTTATATATAAAAAATTCCAGTTTCTAAATTAGGAAAGTAGTAAAAATTATTTTTTAAGTATCCTTCATCTAAGAGAATCTCTTATATAAAACATAAGAAATTTCTTATTTTTTAAATGATACCTGAAATTTCCTCCGAAGTATTTGTCTAATCAATTTAAATTTTACCTAAAAACATATTAAGTATTATTTTAAAGAATTTCGTAACATTTTAAATTTTAGAGTTTTTCAGAGATATTTTTTATAACAGTTACATCGATAATAATAACCTCATCTGAAATGTATCTTAGTGTTTGGAAATGAGATATATACTAATTAGTATATATAATAATTAATTCGTTTTTTTCCAGCAGAAAAATGATGAAAAATATCTCTTGCACTCATCTTTATTCACAAAATTCCCTTTCTTCTATTACGTAAAAAATTTAACTCTTTTACAGAATTTAATGTAGAAAAAACAAAAGATAGAGTTAATATGAACTTGGAACAAAAATATAATGATACCGCTATTAAAAAAGAGTCCAATTTTTTCATTAACGGCTATAATTAAAGTTTAACGATTATTTTAAGACTCAGTTATCGAACTAAGAAAATAAGATATAGATATCGAAGTATATATATCCTTTTTTTCAACTAAATATTTTTACCAGGAAATATCTGGTTAAAAAATATTTAATTTTCGACCAGAAACCGCCATCTTTCAACTGCATATAGATATGTACATGTATATATAGAGATCTTCAAATAAGAAAAATGTAAATGCTAAAATTTGGGTTAAAGGGTATTAAATCACAGAAAATTAAATAAGATACTATTAAATATCAATAAAAATATCGACTAAAGTACTAATAGCTGAAAATAGGTAAGAAAACTAAAGAAA
>LSSL01001817.1:0-16614 GCA_001953115.1 Smittium mucronatum
TTTATATTTCTACCCCAAAGAAAATTTCCAAAGCTTCATACTTAAAAAATAGGGGTAATTTATTAAAATTTTAGTTTGACTATTAAAAAATCTCATCAAAAAAAATTATAAAAAATACTAATGGATTAAATGTACAAATAATTTAAGCTCAAATTAGGTTTATATTAAATTAAACTCAATATTTGTTATATTAATATAATAACACTTAATCTAGTATAATTTTAAACAAATCATGCATTAAATTGTGCTAAAAATACAATGCAAGTATTTAAACGTGTTTAAATCTCAAATTTTGATGCAATTTCCAATTAAAAAATATAGCCCGAATACTTCAATTATTTCAAAAAGAGCTATAATAATAGCTCATAGTGTTATGGATCCATTGGAATGTTTATTTATTATAATTAAAAAAAATTATACGAATAAGACTAAAAGTATGTCTAAATATCCTTATTAAATCAAAAATATCCCGATTTTAGATAAAAAATGGTCTTTTTGTGTGAATTTTTTTAAAAATTACCTAAATTTATTTTTTTGTGCCCAATTTTTTAATATTACAATTAAATTTGTTTAAAATTTTTTTTTTTCGAATCGATAAAAAATAAAAATATGTCGGAATATGATGCTAAACACGAGTTTGAAAAAAAAAACCCTGATTTTTAAAAGGATAACAAAATATTCAATGAAATAAATTATAATTGGGTGAATTTTGAAAATACATGATAAAAAAAGCGATATAAAACTATAAATGCAGATTATTATATATATATTATGTGTGTTTGTAATGTGAAAATTATAGATTAAAAATTTATTTAAAAAGTGTTTAATACCAGAAAAAGTTGAGTTTAATATACCCACATTGATCCTAAAAGTATTAAACAAATCATGGAGTAAAAAGACCAATATTTCCGAAAAATTACAAAAAAACTATTTAATACTTCAGAAGTATCAATTTTTTTACTTTTACAGACCATGTTTTGTTTGAAGAGTATTATGAAAATAATTTGGAATTATGTATTGGTATTAATGAAGCACGTATCATGGGTGAGGTAATATATTGTATCAATTATTTAATTAATCCATACAAAATTTAAAAAAAGTTTTAAATCAGTAAAATATCAGTATATATGGAATAATCTATTTTTTAAGGTAAAATGCAAACAAAGACCCATTAAAAAGGAGAAAATTAGAAAATCCATTATGTGCGTATATTTTTAATTATTTGCCTATTAGGAAAATCATCCAAGAAAATTTATGTTGTGATTAAATGCTCACATGCCTTACAAAGATTAATATTTTGATTCATATGTCACTTTCAAGCTAGTAAAATGAGGATATTTAGTAATAAAATATGAATTTACTGATTAAAAGAATCGATTTTTTCAAAAGTCAATACTTTAATAAGTAAATATAATACAAATTTATAAAGATGGATATGAGCACTCATTTGAATCAATAAAAACAATCGGGTTTAGATTTAAAATTTGATCATATTCTAACTGATTATGCACTAAAAATATCAAAAGCTTTGAAGATTTTCTCAAAAAAAATTTAAAGAGCCATTTCTTGTTCCACTCTTATAAAATCATAAAGATATGCTAGAAAAAAAAAGACGGTTTTGAAGAATAAATATATAAAGATATCTGCAAGATAAATTTGACTGCTAATAGGAATATATTTGATTTTATTAATAAAATTTTTTGTTCTTAAAAACGGAATTTTGGCATTTTTCCTGAAAAAATGTCAAATTTTTTTTCAAAAAGATAAATAATTGTATGTATTTAGCTTTTATTTAGTCAATATAAAAACAAATCTTTGGAAGGATTTAATGTGACCGTAAAAAAAAATAGCAAAATTTTTTATTGAGGTAATCTTGAAGTTTTCGGTAATTTACGAAAATATTATAAATATCTCTTGAAGTTTCTATTTACCAAATCTCCAAAATATCGCATAGTCGTGATAAAAAATTTTTCAAAAAAAAAAATTCGATATCGGAACTGACGGATTTTTTTTTTATTTAAAACTTATTCTACTCCTGAATTTATTTTGATTAAAGAGAAATTATCTTTCACAATAAAAATTCTAGGCACAATGGAATAGGAGAAATTGTTTTAATGAATTAATTTTTTGAAAAAGGTATCTCTTATACTCAAATTTTTTATAAAAAAGATTGGATGGATGATTATCGCACACGAAACAGTTTTTAAAGAAAAAGGAGTGTTATCTTTCTAATATTTAGCAATTGAAATCAACAAAAGAGAAATAATCAATATATCTCTGCCGATAGAAAAAAAAAGGATTTCAAATAATAATAAAAACAAATGCTTGTCTTGAATTCCAAGAAGTGTAGCTATAATTTACTGATGCATTTATTTCAACGCTTTTTCGGATTTTATTTTATTGATAGCTCAATAAAAAAATAACTAAGCTTATTTTTTAAATAAAAGAACTAATTTGAATTTATGATATAATTACTTTGTATATTTTATATTATTTATATAAACTAAAATGTAATAATATAGATACTTTTATTCAATAACAAACTAAAAATGAGTTTTATATTTAATAAATTTATTAATGGATGATCTAGATTCTTAAATAAAGTTATCTTCAATAGTTATTCTTGGATGCAAAAAATAAAAATTATTTGTGCTTTTTATCATAGTAGCATCTAACTCTAATAAAATTATTATATAATTGTTTTATTAGTGTTAAAATAACCCCAAAAATCTATTAAAAAAGGTATAATTTATAAAGACATGTTTCTATCCGTTTTTTTTATAAAGTAATGACAGTAGATCCAATTTATTATTATTTTTAGATTATAAAAAAAATTCAATTTAGCTTAAATTGCTAATTTTTTTTACTTCATACCGGTTCTGATTAGTTTTATTGGTATATTGTTTTCTTAAGGGGTTTTATTTCAAATATGAAAAGAAAAAGAAAAAGAAAAAGGGCGATTTTTATTATTTTACTTTGATAATGTCGAAAATTTCATTATGGTTTATCTAAATTATGCAATCTTTCATCAAAAAAAGTTTGAAAAAAATAATATACGTATAAGAATAGATTGAATTTTGATTTCTAAATTGAAATATAAATAGGATCTATTTAGAAAATTTAGGTTATAAATAATTTCTTTGTAGCATGTCTTAGAATCAATTTGTTTATGTGAGGATTTCTAATAAAAGCAGATGGTTTGGACGAAATTGGAGTTTTTCTAAAAAAATTGAATACATTAAAAATTTTGAGTTGGATTTATTTGAAACTAAATACGTTTTATTCGAGACTTTCGGCTAATTCAAAAATAAGCCTAAATTTGAAATATGATAAAATTTTAAATTATATCCTTTCATTAAAAATAAAAATTTTAGTCAAATTATTAATTAGAACGATTTTTTTAAATTATATACCATTTTAATCAAATTTATTAAAAAAAATTCCAGTTCGAAAAAGATGAAATTTCTTAAACCGTTTCAATTTTTTATCAAATTACGATTTAAAAGGTTTTATTGTGTTGTTTAAATTTACCTATAAAAAAATACAAATTCTAGAGTTTTTTATGCATAAATTTTTTAGTTTTATTTGTAAACTTTTATTAGAGGAAAGGTAATTTCTTACCAGTTAATAATATTAAGGGGGAAAAAAATTCCGAATTTTTTTATTTAGGCGAAAACTAGTGAATAATATCTCCAATCTAACCATAAAATTGAAGGTGAAATTTAGAATAAATACAAAAAGCCACAATATTTATTTTGATAGGATAAATCGATGAAATCCAATCATTTTAATAATTTCTGGTCACTGTATTTTGATTTTTTATTCCTTTTGTTGTGAGATGATCTTGAAAAAATTAGTAGCACAAGAAGAAAAAAAATCAAAAAAAAATCTAAATAGAACATTTTTCAAATTCTATTATTATATCTAAAGCTGTATACCATTACCTGTTAAAGCAGCAAATTTTAGAATTAAAGCCTCAATTAACAGAAAAAAAATAGAAAAAATGACTTTAAAGATGAAAATAAGTTATTTGGAAATTTTTTTATTCTTAAAAAAAAGAGAATATTCAATCGGATTTCACTTAATCATTTCACAGAAGCCACTATAATTGTTGAAACTTCAAATCAGGAAGTCCCAATATTTCTTGGGAGTATTAGATACTCAAAAAGAGTTAATATTAGAAAAAACAAGAGATTTTATGTAAAAATGGAGTTTCCTCATTTAAAATACAGAAAGTAGTTATTAAAATCATATTAAATTATGGATAAAAGTACGATTGAATTATAATGATAGATATAATAAATTTTTATGAAGTATTTTTACAAAAACATTCAAAAAAGCTAGCACTGGGTAATAAATTTTTTTATAATTGCGGATATGATATATTTTAATCCGTAAATATGTCCCAGAAAAAATCCCAAAAAAAAGTCGGAATATACATAGCGAAGATTAAAATAACTTTAATCTTTCTTTCCTTATGATATATGCAAAAAATATTATGGATTATTAAGAAAATGCGGGGGTATCAAGAATCTAATCAGGCCATTTTTTGGAGCTATATCAAGATATAAATGACAACTATGTGTGCTTAGCAAATTTTCATATCAATAAAATTCCACTTATGGTCATAAATTTCTGATGATATTTTCAGACTTAAGCAGAAAATAATTTTTTGAATTTCTTTTAATAAAATAAATTTCCTAAAAATTTTGTTTGAAAATTTCACTATAATTAAAATTTATATCCAATTTTCGAGGGTTTAACTATTTTACTTAGTAAAAACGACATTTAGACCTTATATTCGAGATATAAAAATGAACCATTTTTGATTTTTTTTTATTAGTTAATAAAAAAAAGATATATCAATTTTAATTCAATTAATCCAACATTTAAATTTAGGGCTTTTTAGTGAAATTTGGACCAAAAATAATTATAAGTGTATAATAAAGTTATTATTTTTGATAATTTAATTAAAAATACTTATTTTTAATAGTAAAAATCTAATTAAAAAAATACCATTAATTAAAAGTGAGTTTTGTTTGAAAATTAAACCAAAGCTCTCAATAAAGCACTTTTATTTCTAAATAAATCTAATAAACCATAATAAAATTTCTGATAAATCTGTAACATTATAATCTATTGTTTCAAAGCTTTTTAATACATATGAAATAGCCGGAAATATAATTTTTTTATTTGAAATAGTATTTAATTTTGAGTTTTAAACTCGTTTAAAGGGCCAAATTTAATTGGTATTTTTTTTAAGGATTCAAAAGATGCATAAAAGAAAAAAAAATTCAATAATCTTCATATAATATATTAATTATATCAATTATAACCTCAAGGAAGTAATTTTTTTTTGTATTTAATATGTTTTGATATTCAAGAAAAAATAAAAATAATTTTTTTTTAAAGCTATGAAAAAGTTATGATTTCTTCTTTAATCTTAATTCAATGACTTGATTTATACCACATGTATTTATCTCATGTTTTTCGTAATATTATATACTGTATTGAAATAAAGTAGGCAAATATTTATTAATAGTATTTAGTCTTTTTATAATCGGTGATGATTTTTTTAATGATGATAAAATTATTCGGTTTAATATAAATCCTTAATAAAAAATAAAAAATTAATTTTTTGATAATATTACTTTTTTTGTGATGTTTATATATATTTCACACTTTCCCTTTTTGTAATTAATTCATATTTTTTCAAAAAAGATTCAATATTAACAAAAAAAATTTACAATTTATAAAATAAAAATTATATTAGAAAAAATCAATAATCATAGTTCTAATAAAATACAATTTTATTCTTTCATCTATAAAATTCGAATCCGATTTTCTTGAAAAAAGATTTGATGAGTCATGTTTTTTTAAATTTTTTTTGAGTTAATTATTATCGCCTTGGAGTTTAAAAAATAATGTAAAAAAATATAATGTTTGTACTATTTTTTGGTTTAAATTTTTCCTCCAGAAGAACGAAAGAATAGGAATTTTAATAGCTTATTTTTAGTTTATATCTATTAAATTAGCTCTATTTAATAAATTTAACCATAGATAATATATTTATATAATCCAAAAAATATACCTCTGTAAGATTTATATATGTATATAATAATAAAATTGTATAAATAAACCAAATAAATTGGTTTTAACAACTCTAACATCAATCTATTCACTCATGCAACCAGGTTTTTTAAAAAATATCTTAATAATCAATCTATTTCAGACATAATATTGTCCAATATAACTTTGAAAATTTATGCGGCTTTATATGTATATATTTATTTTCAGATTTCATTTTTATAAAGACTCCATCTACAGATTTTACAGAAATGATTATGGTTATGATTATTTCTCTGAATTCACAGATTTATTAATAATTGATAAAGAGTGTTTTGATTTGCGAATTTTGGTGTTATTCACTTAATAAAATTCTTTAACAATTTTTCTCGGGTATGTTTTTGCGAAAAAAATTATTAAAAAAAGTTTTTATTAATGGTTATTATCATATTATGTAATAAATATAGCCTGTTATAAATATAGAAAATAAAGCTTCTATATTTCTCCTCTTTTTTCTCATGAAAATTTATACATATATTTTTAATATGTATAATAAAGTATGATTCTTCATAGATCCTATTAGAAGACATTTTAAACGAAAAAAAATTTTAATTGGGTATTTTTTTTTATTACTTTTTTAATGGAAATTTATTTCAAAATTAAAAAAAGTTACATAAACTAATTTAAAATAACTAAAAGCGAAAATCTTTTCAGTTTTTTTTGTCCCAACTCCCCTCTGCCACTCTGGCAGCTCCATACCTCGAGAGAATTAGTTCAAGGGAGCTGGTGAATCACTTAAACTCTGTAGCTTATCTGTTCGTAACATGTAGATTACAAATTTAATTACAAATATTTTATAAAATCTAAAAACAATATCATCCAGAATTCAGAATTTTTTAAAAAAATCTTTCATTTGTAATTCTTACCAATGATTTTCTGGAATAAATAGCCCATTATTTACTCATTGTATTTTAGATAAATAAAAGAATTTTTTTTTTCATATTTCCTAATAATAATTCCAGTTCTTCAAATTTATACTAGTTTTTATCCACTAAATATGATTACAAAAGATTCATTATTTTTGATATACCATTTCTTTTTTTTTTGTAGAAAATGAATAGAGCTTGTAATTTAAATATAAAGGTACATGTGTTTTTTGCCAATATTTTATAATATATTAAGTATAAGTTCATTTTACCAACATTTTTAAATTTTTTTTTTTCAATATCGAATTTTAACTAATCATTTAAAAATGGAATGTTTTTTAACTTTAGTTCTTTTTTAAGACCAGGGGGGTAGTGCTTGTGTTTTCTCCCACTGAGACTATCATATAATATACGCCACAAATACATCGATTAATTTAGCATTATGTTTTATCTAGCCCCACTTTAAGAGAAATGAAAATTTAATGAGACTTTAGATAAATTATAAGCACTCAAATTAGGAATAGTAATTCAATATAATAGAAAAATTATCCTATAAGTGATTTTTTTCCAATGTTTTTTCATTATTTCACAATTTTTATAACATGATTTTTCAATTAGTATTTTAAAATTCAATATGATATAAATATATTATAGTTTAGCAACACCAAAAAATCAATTAATTATTTTTATAGATAAAAAATTAAAAAATAAAATAATCATTCTACTTATTTATAGTAAATTTTAAGTCCCAAAGATATGAAAATATAGAAATTTTTTTTTAAATTTCTTTTCGAAATAAATATATTTTGGGGAAAAGAAAATTATAATATATTAATGCAAAAATAAAATTGTAATTTTCATTAAACCTCAATAAGTTTATGCTTTTTATGCTATTTTATTTTTTACATGATATAGAAATTTACCAATAAATTATGAAACATCAATTTAAATCTCACTTTTTTTATAAAAAGATAAAGTTTAAGGAAATAAAATAATACAAATAAATTTTAAAAAGTCTCTCATAAATTTAAAAACAGCTTATAAAAAGTTGAAAATCTCTTTAATCGAATCATTGGAGTTAAAAACCCCATTTTTTGTCTGAAAATCTTATGACTTAGTTTTATTTTCGAAAAAAAAAAGGCTATTTAGAGCTTTATAACTTATAAAGATGCTTTTAATTCAAACCAGTATATTCAAAATAGAAATAAAGATTCTTTATAAAAAAAAGATAAGTAAATTATAAACTTGAAAAATATGTAATTGAAAAAGTCCTTGGCTCAAATGATTGCATAATTTTTTTTATTGTGATTTTATTCTGGAATAAAAATACATTTATTAATTTGATAAATAGCTTTACTACTCGCATATTAATATGAAAATTTTATGAATTTTTCTATGATATAATATATATATTTAACTACTATTTAAATAAAATATAAAAAAATAATGATTATAATAAATAATTTTTGTGAATAATAGGGTTAAAGATTGTTCTCACTTTTTAGCAAAAAGAAAGAAGTATTTTAACAACTATAATAAATTTATATTTGTAATTATATATTTATACCTAATAAAATGGTGCTATTTTCTAATAAAAAACGAAATTAACGAATAATTTTTCGTTTACCATCAAAATATAAAAACTTATTTATAAAAATAAAATGACATTATATAAATTCTGAGATTGTATTTTTAAAACAGGTCACTGTTTCATGAAGATATATAATTATTTTTGAGAAAGCTTTCTTTTAAAAGTAAAATCAGTTAATTTCATAACTAATATTGCTTTTTAAATTAAGAATTAATAAAAAAAATCAGAATTAATTTTTTTTTTATACCCGAGTTTTCCGAATAAATTTTTTTATTTTATGAAAAAAATTGAAATAACTTTTAATAAGCTTTTAATCTCGGTGGAATACAATACATATAGATTTAGAATAAATTAATTTTTTTGTAATGTATTTATAAAACAAAATATTATAATATGGATTAAAAGAATGAATATTTTAAAAAAAACCCGTTATGTTAATCTAAATTTCATATTTTAAAAAAAATTCGAAAAATCAAACTTATATTGTTTTAAAATTTCAACTATAAATTTTAAGCGAATTGGTGACTTTGTAGCCAATTTCAAATGTGCATATAGACTTGAATTTAAAATAATTATGTTAAAGTGTATGAAATAAAAGTTAGTAAAAATATATATTTTAAAAAATCCTTGATTTATATATATTGTATATGTACACTTTAATTCTGAATAAATATCACCCTAATATTTTCTAATATAATGAATTTAAAACAATAACTGTTTAAGATATCATTAACAGAATATTTTTTTCAAAACAAGTTATTATATTTTTAAATATTCATCAAAAATGTATAATTTTTTTTTCAGTGACTTATTCCGGTATTTTTTTTAGTAAAGAAAAGTAGTAAGTAATTTTTTAAGTGCAATTTAATCCTAGTTAAGTCAGAAATAAAGTATTTTTACAGGATAAAATGAAAGTCTATATTTAAATTTCTGATAGTTATTAATAACTATACCCTTATTTTTTTCGATTTTAATTTAATAATTTTTTTTTATATATAAACCACCCTCTACTTTCTCTATTTATGGTTTATTTAAAACCTAAAGTACCTGAGGTTAAAATTTTATCTTTAGATTTTCTTATTTAAGTATACATTTACTGCAATTATTTTATGTAAAATGAATATTATTTTGACTAATGGTGTTTTCTTAAATATAGAGTTCAAAATAAAATTTATTCAATAAGATTTTTAAATATTACTAATATATCTTCAGCATAAAAAATATTCCAATTAACAGTGCATTTCATTTTAGAATTAAAAAAATAAGTTTAAATGTTATTTTTTGAAATTAACAAAACCAAATATTGATAAGATTGTCAAATTTATCATTTTTTTATAAATTAAAATTATAATTTCGACAGGAGACTCTTATACATTCTAAATAATTTATCCTTACTTACAATATCTTTAATTTTGAGCTTAAAACTTTCTTATTGATAATAATATATTTTAAACATATATTATGTAAGATAGTGAGTATTGATTTTAAGAGAATTTTTAAATTATTAAATAATTTCAATTAAAAAAAAAGTTTAAAGATTGATTTTTTCAAAGCTATGTCTATTTAATAGGAATTTTTTTTAAATTTATAAAATAAATGTCTTTTTGAAGATAGAATTTTAATATGATATTAATTTTTATTTCAATTATTTGTCTTTAGATATCAGCCTTACTATAAGGAATATATTTAAACAAGTTAAAATGAATTTAATATTATTTTTAGATACAGTAATTCTTCTAAAATATCCAAAATTACTATAATACATATATATTCTCTATAAGTCAATTTTAAACAAGAATTTCAAGTCGAATTTTTTTAAACTTATATTTAGTTTTATGAAAAAATAATAAAAAAATGACAATAAATATATGCATTTAAAGTGGTTATGCTACTTTGAAAAGGATTTTATTAAATTAAAGCACTTATAATTATTATAAAAATGTACTACAAGCGTTTTAATGTATTTCTAAATCTATATGTATTATAATTCAACAATATTAAAAGCTTATTAAAAGTTATTTCAATTTTTTTCATAAAATAAAAAAATTTATTCGGAAAACTCGGGTATAAAAAAAAAAAAATTCTGATTTTTTTTATTAATTCTTAATTTAAAAAGCAATAATAGTTATGAAATTAACTGATTTTACTTTTAAAAGAAAGCTTTTTCAAAAATAATTACATATCTTCATGAAACAGTGACCTGTTATAAAAACACAATCGCAGAATTTCTGTAGGTGTTTTTTTAAACAATTTTTTATATTTTCTATCCTTTCAATTAGCGAATAATCCATCAAAAATCATATATAAATAACCTTTTGTAAAGTGAAAAATTCTAATTTAATTATCCAAACCGATAATAAAATGGCTGTAAATATTAAAAATAGGGGTTTTTTATATTTAATAAATTATAAATTTAATAATTATAAAAGAAATATATTGATTATTGCATTTATTTTTAGTATCTAAATTAAAATGAATGGTTGTAATATATTGGTGGCTAATGGATTTTATTGGTAAAAAAAATTTACAGGTTAAAACTTTTTTTAATCATTACTTGAATATTGGGAAGTTTTTAAAAATAATAATTCTCTATTATAGTACCAATAATTTAATTTAAATGTTGCACGTAGTACTTTTTATTTTTTTCCTTCAGCCACAATAAAGAAATTATATGATCGAAATTAGGAAGTAAATAGGTTATGTATATATTCAATTAAAATTTTAATCAGTTTTATTAAAAATGAATAAAATTGATAATTTAAAAGTTAGAAATTAAAAATATAGAAATAAAATATAATAAAACCATATCAAATGAATTTAATCAGTCCTCTGGGAACTTGAAATATGGTTTTAAAGTTATTTTTTATTTAAATTAAGTCAATTTACCGAAATAAAACCACTTAAAATAAAATTTTTAAAAATTTGACATAAAATATTATATTCATTAAATTAACAATTTAAACACCACTTTTTTAAATCCCAACTCAAATTTTTGATAATGAAAATTGAATATGTAAAATAATTTTTTTTCTAAATCAAAATTTTGATTTTCACAAAAATTTATTATTATTATTTTTCTATTTATCCAGAAAATAATATTTTTTAAAAAATTATTACAAATATTTTTAACCTAAATTTTAGAATAAGTTTTATGAAATATCAAATCATTTTTAAATATTGGTTTATTTAATGTAGTTTTTTAAGGTGTTAAAATTTTGCTATTAGGAATTACACAAATGATTTCTTCATTTATATTTTTTGAGAAATTAAAAAATTACTGAATTTTAAAGCCTAAATTTTGAATTTATTAGATAGTTATGCGATTTTTATCACATTCACAAGTATGTTTTGTTTTAGAAAATAGAAGATATTAGGATACGAAATCCTCGTTTCAGGTGAATACTAATAATGTATTTTTCGGGAACTGAAAAGAATATTTCTATTTGATTAAAATTAAAATTAAAATAACTTTTTACTCATTTATTACAGGAAAAACCCTGTATAAAAAATTGATATATCCGATTGAAACACTAGTAAATAAATTAGGCTCATATATAATTATTTATTAGGCTATACATATAACAATCTAAATTAAACTATAATTTAGATTTTGCAGAAATCTATGGCTTTCGTAAAAATTAAAAATAATCCTAATTATCAAAAAAGATGGAAATTGAAGATAAGGGTCTTTGAATCATCCTTCAGTTTAAACAAAGATATAACTAAAATCGATTATTATATATATATTTATTAAGAAGAAATTTTATCCACAAAATTTCACCGCAAAAATATGAATAAAATTTGAACTTAGATACAAAAGACCTCTAATAATCAAATTGTTTAAACTCCATTTATAGTTTTATTTTTAGAATAATAGACTAATTTTATAACTAGATAATTTTTGTGAGAGTTTCAAAATTTATAAATTTAGTTTATCTCCACATCGTTTTTGAAGTTGGGGGTTGCGTTTCAAAATTTTAATTAATAAATTTACCTAATTATCTGAATTTTTCCCCGGAAGTATTCCAGACAGATGCCTCGGCAGTCTTATTAAAATTTAAAAATCAGATTAGCGATATTTTTTTTGTAAGAATTTTAGCTTCAGGAATTAATATTATTTCTTTAATAATATTCCCATGCTAGATTGTATAAAAATCTAACAATTGAACCAGAAATATTTTTTTAATTATTTTTTTTGTTAAAATTTCAGAAAAGCCCCATAAAAAAATAATACAATCATATATATAAAACAACCAAGAATTTCATCTTTTAACCAGTTTTTTAAACCAGAAATTCAGAATAAAAATTTTCAATCCACTAATATTGCCACAGAGCTAAGCTGTGTAATTTTCTTGGTTTTTTATCCAATTTTTTAAGCATCATTTATCGTAATTCAGATCCTGTATAGCACAAAATTTATCATAGAAAGTACTAAAATTTTATACACTACATCTAAAAGTTACTAAAAAAAGATGAACACAACATAATATTAAATAATTTACTCAACTTTGGAAAATGTATATTATTTGAAAGAAAAATATAGGTATTAACTTGTTTTTAAAACGTAAAACTTGGGTTTGAAAGTTTATTTAAATTTCTTATTCTAAATATTGTAAAATTCAAATGATCCAGGCAACTGTACACAGTGAAGCTCTATTCGAACAATTCTTATAATATATTTATCCACTTAATTTGTGTCATAACATAAAAAAAAACACATCATAATATTACACAATGTTTCAAAAACCAGGGAAAAAATATATCCATAAAAGAAAAAAGAAAAATGCACTGTTTAATATGTATTTATTTTTCAACAAAAACATTAAGGACTAGTAAACGGTCGAAATATAACATAAGTAAATCTTACAAATTTTCACTATAAAATATGGTAGGCTAACTATCCAGAACAAACCTAAAACAACAAATAATTATATGATATTACCATATTAGTTAATGATAATGATATTTTATCAAAAAAATTTAAGTATAGATCTTAAATAAAATATTTCAATATTCGATTTATATACCCTTGTTTCATAGAGTGCACTTGAAATATTTTTTTAAAATTCAATTTTATGTCTTTTGGCTATTAATTATAAATTGATTTTTTTATGCGGTAAAATAAGGTTATTTCATCAATTTTTGTAAATTAATTATCGTTATAAACATTTTTAAGTCTCAAAATTTTCAAAAAAATTATTTTTTAATAATTTAAAATTTTGAAAATTAAAAATTTTCGATGGTTTATGTTTATTTTGATTATTTATCTATAAGAGTGTTAGTTAAATACTCATGTAAATAAAGAATATTTTGAAATTATATCAATGTATATATTTATAATAATAAATTATAATAAAAAAAACTAAAAATGGTGGCTGATTAATTAAAAGATTTATAAGAAAATTTATTTTATAAAATTCCTTCAATATTTATTAAATAAAAAAATTAAAATTAAAGCTAAAAACAATTGAATTCAATGAATAATGAATAATATGTGGAAAATGATAAGATTAATTTTTTTCTGAATTCATCCTGTATGTCTGTAATTGAATCTCATAAATTTTATTTAAAACTAATATGAATTTTGATAAATCAAAATAAATCGGTAATACTGAATTTTTTTTGAAAAATAAACCCCATTTTAGTACGATAATTATAGATTAGATGGAGTTTTTGGTGCTGTTTACAAAAAATTTGAGCAATTTAGGCAGAATTTTTTTTTTTTTTTCAATATCAAAAAATAGTACATAAATCAAAAATGAAGTTAAAATTTGATATCAATTAATTAATCACCTATTTTTTGTAAAATTTCAAGATTTTTGCCTAGTAATAGCCAGAAGTTTAATCTCTTACTGTAATTTTTTAATACATGCAACTTTTTCTTGTTCTTTTATAAAAAATGGGCCGTATTTGAATTAAATCAGTATAATAATAATGAAGCTGTACATCACTTTAACAATTTAAAACCTCAGCCAGTTTAAAATTACCAAAATTAAAAAAAAATATAAGCTCTTGATAATGACGAGTTAGAAATTTTTTTTATCTTTTTTACAATAAATATTACTTAAAATTATATATAAAAATTAGTTGATTTTTAAAAGATCTTCTATTGATATAAATCCACCATTAGTCTGATATTTTACTATTAATAAAATAAAAAAAATAAAAAAAATATTATAAGAATTTTATATTTTTTACAAATTAAAAAACAAACAGTTCTGAGGTATAAAATAAAATTATAACCACTTCGCTCTTGAAATACTTAGAAATATATTTTTAAAATCTCTATTAATCTTATTAAAATTTAAAAAAATCAGAAAAATTAAAAAAGTATCTGAGAACCAGAAAATAATCAATTTTTTTCTAAAATGATCAAAAAATATTATTGGAGGTTACTAGAATAACACTAATCGAAATAAAGTATTTTTGACGCGCTTCTGATGTAGATTTATAAATTTTTTAATCCGATCGATATGTGAATTAGAAGAAAAAAAAGTTTGATACATTTGATTTTTCATAAAATAGTGAAATTTTCTTAAATTCATCAACAGAAAATCTATAGAAATTTTTAAGAAGTATAATTAATAATAAATTTCATCACCGATTTTATTTAAATTTTAAAAAAATAAATCCAAATTTTTTTAATTTAATTATATTTAAAAACGATTTAAATTCGATGGATAATTTCAATAATAGTTATGTTTTTATTTTTAAAATATATTTTTTACACTTTTTAAACTATTTCCATATTGAAAAGACATTAAATAGTTCATTTTTTTTGCATTTTTAAAAAACACCGCCGAACACAGACATCAAAAAAAATATTATATAAATATATAATTATGTTTATAATATGTCATATTTTTTGGGATTTCATTCCACCCACTTTTTTTAATAATATACCGACGCCTTTTCTGTAAATAAACTCAGAAATTTTAATAAAAATACAGAAGTTTTTTTAGATATATATATTTTTCCAATGCCTTTAGGTAAAGAATGTCAGTAAATTTATTTCCAAGGGATTTTATTATAATTCTGAAATATCAGAATTATACATTAGCTATTTATATTTAATGCTGATTATTAGAAACCCCCCCCCCCCTCAAACTTTTTCGAAAATTTACACTTATAATTATAAACCACAAAGTTTAGGCTTATATAATTATTTATTATGAGTAGAAGATAATTTATTTATTTTTTAGTTTTAAATTTGTTTTATAATACAATTAAAATAATCGGATATAACAGATAATTATTTACCAGGATATTTACATAAAATAAAATAAAATTTATAGAAAAATTGATCTTCAATACGAGAAATCCACAAAAAATTGATTTAATTGCTTTAAAATTAAAAAAATATTGTATTGACACCTTAATAAATAAATTTCCGGATAATTAAAAAAAATTAAATAACATTATTTCTAATTTAAAGTTTTTTTAAACATTAAATATTTGTTTAAAAACATTATAAAAATAAAATTTCTTGTTAAATAATCCTCTAAAGGATTAATAAATGAATTTTTGGTTAAAAAATTATAAGAATTTTCAAATAAAGTGTTATTAAATTTAAAAAATAAGCTTTAAATTTCTCAATAGGTAAATTTTTATAAAACGGATTTGAATTAAACTACGAAAGAAACAATTAAAAGTAAAATATTTTCTGGAAACAGTAATATTATTTCTATTAGGAATAAAATAAAATTATGAGTTTTATAAGATTTTAGTTTATTTAAACAAGGGTCTGAAATTTTGGAATTTTTCTGATTTCTTAACTGTTTGCTTGAACTTTTATGTAAAAAATCTGATTTCTTTATTGAATAATGAGGCAAAATTTATATTAAGAATAAAATATTAAAAAAACATTAAAAAATGCTGAATATCAAATGCATTGGGTGGTTTTACATCCAGCATTAATTTCTGTGAATAGAGAATGAAAAAATGAGGTAATAATAAAATAAAATTTAATAATCTTAGAATTTTTATTTGGTTTAATTATTCGATAGGAGCCAAATTCATTTTTTTTATGAG
>LSSL01001819.1:6584-30243 GCA_001953115.1 Smittium mucronatum
CTAATAGTAATTAATACGATTTTTTTACAAATTAATTATGGATTTTGTAAATTGCATACATGTTAAGTATTAATCGTTGTATTTAAAAATTGATAAATAAAATATTTTGAGCTATCTATGATTGTAATTTTACTTCTTTTAAAGATTTAAATGACAACTTTTCTATGAAAAAATATCTCTTTACTTTTTTTCTGGAAATTTTAATATTATATTCGTGTAAAATCTTTATCTTATAGTTAGATTTCACAAAAGTATGATATTTATGAATTAATCAATAAAAAAAGAAGATTGTTGAAATATTAGACTTAGTTTTATTCGAATTTCATAATAGTTCTAATGAAAAAAATGAAATTTTGTACCATTTTGAAAATTATTAAAATTATAGATTTTTGTTTTTTGGAAGTTTCTTGATAAATACCCTGTAAATAAAATTTCGTAAACGAAAATTTAATTAATTGGGGTTGGATTTTATTTCATAATTTTTTACAAATAATTAGAACTTAAATTAAGAGAAAAAGATTAAAATACTTATAGAAGAGGTTATGAAAAATATAAAAAATAATTTCTAGATAAATTTGACTTTATATACCATTTTCTTAAGTAATTAAAATTTTTTCATTTCAAATCGAATAAATTTTTAAAGTTGGAAATGTTTTAAATTATCATAAATCTTAAATACTCTAAAAATATCATTTTATAACTAACTTGGTTTAATTTGGTAACGAATATTGTGTTTTAATTTTAAATCCTGTTTAAAATGATCTTTTTCTTAGCACTCTAGAACTAAAAATAGAAAAAATTAGGTTTTTTAGTATGATTATAAAATTAAATAAGAGTTATTTAATTGTTTTTATTTACTATTAATGTGTTTTTATTTAATAAAATTCACTCTCTCATAAAGATATTCTAGAAATGAAGAGGATGGTTTTAGCTTGTAATATCAATTTTAATAATTATTTTTTAATTAAAAAAGTAAAAATATTAGATTAATAAGCTCGAAAATTTTGTTTGATTCCAAAAAATTTTGAGAAATATTTTTGCCAACCTTCTTAAATTTTAATCAAGACAACTTTTCCCATTAATAAAGCTAAAATTAGTCCAACTAAAAACTTGTAAATATTAAGGACATAAAATTTTCAATATCAGAATAAGTAATAAAATATATTAAATATCATTCAAGATTTTGGGGGAATTTTTTGGTGTCTTTGTTTTTCCAGCTTTGTCACAAGACCATTTAGTTAAATCAGAGCTGTAAAATTTGTATTTTAATCTCAAAAAATATAATCATTAAAATATAGTATTATTATCATTTTTTAATTAATCAGGTGCTTTTTTAAATTAAACTAGGTTGTGATAAAAACAAATTCCAGCACCAAAAATTTTCCAAAAACAAATTTTAAGTTATTTATTATAAAATTTTATGCGAAAATAAAACAGAATAAGTAAAAACGCTAAATTTCGGATTAGAAACTGCTTATATACCAAAATTGTGTTTTTTTAATAGATATTTAAGATATTAACTATAAATTTGGACAAAGTTATACTGAAAATTGAAAAAAATTTAAAATTTTAGTTTAATCTGAGTCTTAAAATGATGCTTTTTGATCTGTAAAGTTCATTTGTATTTAAATATAAATGCAATAGAAATATTATCATAATAATAAACGTTCAATTATTTTTTTTGTAATTGAAAAATCCTCTTCCAAAAATGGATTCTGATTGATTCAATTTAAAATAATAAAGTAATTTCGGTCATGCGAATTTGAAATATATTAATTCAAATGGTTAAATAACTTCATATGGAAAATTTACCCCTAAAAAAATATCTATCTTTTTTTTTAGCTTTCCAAAAAAATTTATTGTTGAGGCGACCGTGAGTATATTCTTCAATATAACCTGGTCTTTGTATAAATTTTATAATAATAAGATTATTCAGTAAAAATAAAATTGAAGTTTTAGAATTTATTTTTCAAATAGACCTATTAAAAAAATCCTCTAAAACCATTAGTAAGTTATACCATAATTTTTGTTCGGCAATATAAGGCAAGTCAAGTCTAGTTTCATTTTCATCATTTTTTTATTAAATGATTTTATTGAGAACGAGAATGATTTAAGAATTATGTTTTATTATTAAGATAAGCTTTGAGAATTTATATATAAATCATTTAATTTAAACCTTTTTAAAAAATCAGCGCTAAATCCAATAATTATAAATTGATATTTGTATAAAATTCAAATGTAAAATAAAAAGAGACTAAAATTTAAATTCTGAAAATTTACGGTAGAAAAATTAAAAATTTTAAAATTTTTATGTGATTGATGTCTTTGTTAACCCGGGATAATAATTTTTGACATTCTAAGATTTGATAAAAATGAAACCTTTTACTTTTAAAATTTATTATTTCAATTTCAAAAAAAAAAAAAATTTTATCTTATCTAATCAATAAATTTAATATTAAAATAAATATTTTTTAAAAAAATATGATTATTAAAACTAGAAAAAATTGAAAAATTAATAAAATTGAAGAGATAATTATTTACCTAGGTAAAATTTAGTGAAACATGGATTATCACCTCTCGTAAAAAGAGAAGCTTTAAAAATTATACAATTACGAACATTAAGGGGGGTTTTCTTTATAGGACTGAAAATTTTAAATCATTTCCTTTTTCCTTTTATGGAAATTTCTTTGAAGTTTGAGAACCTTATAAAATCTAAAATTTAATTTTAAATTTTCCAAGAGATATCAACTATCCTATTAATGTTAACATACCAGCACGAATTCTATCCATTAAATTGAACCTAAAATATGACAATTTATTTTTTTTTAATTTTAAATATCTTTTAAGAATAATATTAAAGATTTGAAATATAAGATCAAGAATTTATTATGTTTATTTAAATAAAATAAAAATTCTTTACAACATTCTCCGATTTTTCCAGTAAATTTCATATCAACAATTTCTTTCATCAAGTTTATCGACAAAATTAAACTGCATATTTTAATCTGAAATTATTCGTTTTATTGTAATATCTTTTAATGAATTTTTTTTTGAGCTCTTTCTGTTGAAGATTATATTATTTGATCATGTTAATAGAATATTATAATCACAAGCTTAACATATATCCATTTAATTATAAAAAAACTTCATTTGATAGGAACTAGTTTCACCAATAAACATCAAAAAAATTTTTTTTTAGAAATTTAGGATGATTTTTCACAATAGCTTTAATAGTTACACAAGCATAGAAAAATAATTTTCAAAAAAAATCATTAGCGGAACCAAAGTAAATAATCGATATTTAAAATATCTCTTAATTTAAATATTTTAAATCGGATGTAAGGTAAAAAAAAAGCTTAATTTCTAATTATTTAAATTGAATATTATTAATTTTTATTCTGAAAAATATCAAAGTGAGGGGACTATATACCTATTTAAATTTCAACCACTTTTTGATCATATAAAATAACTTATTAAGACATGGACTTAAATCTGTGTACTTTTTGAAAAATTAAAAATTCTGATTGCCCAAAATATCTTAGATATAAAAGATAGTTGTTTGATCTAATAGATGCATTTTGTCTGTGGGTCAATAGTACTGCCACCAAATTTCAAATCTCCAGATACGAAAAATCTAAAAACAAAACCACCTGAGATTTAAGCATGTTTTAAACATTTTTAAGAGCATTTATTTTTTACAGAACTTCTTCCTTTGAATTTAATAATAAATTCATCGAACGCAATAATTTGATGTGGGTTAAAGTTTTTTTGAATTTTTTTTTTTGATAAAATTATTGAGATAAATTTTCAGTCAGATATGTTTTCTAAGAATAGGTTAAATAATCGTTAGAGGACTCAAATTTAATAAAATATATCCAAATATTTTTATGAAAATAATGTCTAAAATGAAATAATCTTGTATCTTAGAATCGGTACTCCATTAATCCCTTTATAGCAGCAATTTTTCTATTAAAATTAATATATTGATAGAGAAAAAATCATCTCATTCATTGAATTCTTTTTTTGTATCTTATTTTCTTTCAGTTTATTCTTTTAATAATCGCTTTAAAAAAGGTTAATTTTTTCCAATAATTAAACTACAAAAAACAGTTTGAAAATTTTGTCCATATTCAAACAAAATCTGAAATGATTGAATTAATAAAAAAAAATCATATGCCTTCAAATATCTGTAAAAAATTCTATTATATTTTTAAAAATCGAGACTAGATTTACAGCAAAAAAAAACTAAATGTTTTCCGTGGTGATTTGTGAGATATTTTTGAGATTCAAAGTTTTAATTTTGAATTTTGAATATAAATTTGACTAGCTAATTTCAATATAAGATTATCAAAAGAAAATAAACGAGATTTAAGACATCAGTAAAAGCATCTATTATTAATAAAAAATTTCTAAAATTCTGCTTGTTGCATTAAAAAAATATAAGTGTGGTATTCAAACATTTTTTGAAAAAAAAATTGCGACTATATATTTAAAGATTTTGGCTAAAGTTAGGTGAAAAAATTTTATAAGATAATTTAAACAGTTAACTATCAATATATATATAAAGATCCAAAAAAAAATTTCAATGAAAAATTTCAAAATATTAATTAAAAAATAAATAAATAGAAAATCTTTGAAGTAAATGATAAGAAAATTTTAATTATAAGAAAATCCGAGAAAAGAAATTTGCATCATTGCAAATTATTGATTCAAATTATGAAAAAGTCTATGTTATTAAAAATTTTACTTTGATTTTATATATTAGCAGTAAAAGCTACCAATTGAAAAATTAAATAATTAGTAATAAATCAGAGAGAATTAATTTTCAGAATCATTTATTATTTTTTATAATTATGAATTATTTCTTTATAATATTAGAGACTTTATCACAATTTCACACATATAAAAAAAAAATTTAGTTAAAAAAAAATTACCCTTTCATATTTTGAAAACACAACTAATTCTTTTAATATGTAACAATATTGGCTAAAAGCTACTTTTTTCTGATAAATACTGGTATATTTAATAATAATAAACGTATATAAAAATAAGATATGCGTTTCTTAATGAACTTCTATAAATAATATCTACGAATAATTTAGAATTAAAATTGTGTCTAGTCAATATTTCAGGTTTTTTTTTATAAAGAAACTTGATAAATAAACACCTTCATCTATTAAATAATGGAAGATATTGATTTTCGAATGACTTAATACTATGTGATATAAATTAATCTTTGGAGTTTATTTGTTAATTGAATACTTGTTTCATTTCATTTGGTTAGGTAAAATCTAATATTCAATGTTTACAACCCTCCAGGATCTGAAAAAAACTACACGTTTTTATTTTTATTTTTATTGTAATTATAAATATAAGTTACAAAAGCTTTAAACTCTGTATCATTCAAACCAAATGTTTTTTTGGTACCTTCAATAATTAACTCTTTCAGGACTATGTGAAAAACAAGGTTTTCAGTTTTAGCTAAATGTTATCAAAATGTAAAAATATTAATAGTTTTTGGATAAATCGGAAAAATAAGCTTATTTTAAATTCAATACACGCATATTTGAATAAGTCACAAAATTAGGCCCGGAATGGGTTAAAAATTACAAAAAATGTAATTTTTTTTTTATAATTACTCACTTTCAAAGCTGAGGTTATAAAAAAAAAAACACCCAATTCCCGTTCAATATAAATATATGTATATAGTTGGTTTGATTCTGTGAAATCTCTAATATAAAACAATAAATCTCTAACATAAAAACATAGAGTATTTTCTTATCTATAAAAAATAATCCCATTCAGAACAACTAGTAAAAAAGTACAAGTTTTTCGACCAATTTTGACACTTTACTAATAATAACTGCTCATTATTGGATAAATTAAAAAATTAATATTATAAAATTTGGATAGTTAAACAAAAAGAACAGAACAAAATTAATTATTTTGCATCAAAAAGCAATTAAATGATTAAATCCTTTTACATCGACCTAATTAGATAGATTTATAAATATGATTTCTTTTAATAAAATAAGCATATATTATTATTAATCTAAAATTATTTCAATATAAAGTCGCATATTAAGAAATATGCCAGCTATTTGAAAATAAAGAATTTATAAAACTTCAATATTTGTACTTTAAATATTATCGTGGACTTATAAATTTATTCGATCAATAAATTTAGAAATCAGGGGGTAGACATTTTGTATTCTGTAATTTGAAAATTATTTTCATATAATTTAATATCTTTGTAAAAAAATTTTTAAGAGTTGTTAAGAAATAATTATGTTTTTTTTCAATTGGCGGCTTTTATATTATATATCTGCAATTGCTATAAGATCTCTTTAAATGAATAAATGGATTTTTTGATATAAAAAAATAATAAAAAATATATATATAGAATAATTCAGTTATAATAATATTATAAAAATAATTTTTATAATATGATTGATAATAAAAAAAAACATCTGATAAAATTTTTTTACAGTACCTAGGCACATAATAAAAAAAAATTATGATAAAAAGTGGCATATTTCTCAATCTAATATATAAATTTTTAAAAGTTTGCATTGATATTGTATAAAAATACGGTTTTAAAAATTGAAATAAATAAATAAATAAATTTGTAAATTAGTTATGTTAAAATCCGCTATTTTAAAAAAATTGGTTAAAAAAAGCCAATATTATCAATTTCTACCAAAAATTGCGGCTGAGAACCTTCACTGTAACCAAGCAAAATATATATATATATTTTTAAAAAAATTGTCACATTTCTTGACCAAAGATTTTGATGATTACAGTTTTGAAAAGTGATTGATTTATAATAACAGTTTAATCATTTTTTTGTTTTTTATATGTAAAGTAATAAAAAAATAATAATTTTTCATTTTCAATTGTATTTATATTATATATTCATCCAGATAAAAATATTGAATAATTAACTTCAGAATATTTTAATTTATCTATAAAATTATACTAATCTATTAAAGTTGAAGATTAATTTTTTTTTTAATTCGACTAAAGTTTTTTTGCACATCTTATAATGTTACATAATTGATTTATGATATTTAATTTTTATTAATTTTTGTAATTATATTCGTAATTCTTGAAAAATAGTTGAATGTAACGTAAAAATAACTTTATTAACTGTAAAATTTAAATTTATTTTTATATTTTTATCCATATTATTAAAATTATCTTTTCATATTAAATTTTTCACAGTATTAAATGCTATCATATTATACACCTTTTTATTTAATATTCATCACAATATCGCCATAAAATCTATTTTTTTGGGAGCATTTAATTTTTATTGATTTTCCCAGACATTATCAACTATGTATTAGATATTAAATTTTTCTAAATATTTATTAAATAAATTAATAAAATTACAATTATTTATAACTATATTTCAAAAATGATTATGATTGAATTTTTATTTTATTTTAATTGCTGTATTTTTTTACCAAATTAATTTATCAAATACTCCAGTTTTTAACAGTTTGGACGTTTTAAGCATCCATCTGTTTTGCAATTTTTATTATTTTTGCCTCTGAAAGGATTAATTCGTATCATTATATCTTCATTCTCACTCTTTCTAACCGGAGCTAATCTCAAATTAATACCTGAATTTTTTTTATAATTAGTTCTTTCATTTATTCGTTGCAGTAAATTGAATTATATCTGTTTTTTGTGTTCTTTAAATTTATAATAATTCCTCATAGCAATAAAATAATTTATACGTTAGGAAAATTAATTTTGATAAGTCCAAATATATAATTTTTTTTTTTTTTTTGAAATTACTAATTTTTGAATTAAAAAAGTATTTAAGCCACTATATTCGATAAAGATGAAAAATTTTCTAGATTCAGAATACTTAAGGATTCTTTTTAGTTATTTTTTCCCACAGCCATTGTTAAGAGTATTTAAAAGTGATTATATGAGTATTATTAATAGAAAAGCTGTCTAGATTTCATAACTTTAGTCATGGTTTGTTGAAAAATACTCAAATTTTATTCAATATGAATTAATTTTACATTTTTTTATGGTTATACAGGGATTTTCTTCGATCTTTTAATTATTCGTTCTACATTTCTTCAACGAAAAAAATTACAACATATAATTATCCCCCTATAGGCATTGGATTTTTATCATTTGATTTTTTCTGGCTGCATGTTATGGAGCATGGATAATATTTTAACACAAGAAAATATTTAATCAAATTTCCTATCTGAGGATTGAAACACGGTGTAACTTTCTGAAATAAGCATATTTTTCATTTATCCCCAGTCTCAGACTACATTACATCAAAGTTGGAGGCTTTTTCGCTACCAGATTTTTCTCTTAAATATGAAATCTCTCGATTTTTTATGTAATTAAAAAAAACACCGTTATTTATAATTTTTTATTAAAAATTAGGTGATTATTTTTAATTTTTTATATAGTTAACATAGAATAAACACCGTTATATAATATAAGTAATTTTTTGGTAAATTAATACATAATTCCCAAAAGTTCATCTAAAAACTTGATTAAATAAGGCATATCTTGTTTTAATAAAACTTAATTCCAATAAGATTATACGAATTAAATAAAGAAATTTCAAATTGAGAAAAAAAAAAACTTTGAAATATGGTTTATTGGATGTGATTTGAGCATATTTTTTTAATTTATTATTTTTCGTACTTTTTTTTTTTTAATAAAATATAATAACTCGGCACTATTTTAAAAATCGGTAAATTTGGTGTATAAGAGTTTAAGAAATCATTTAATTTATATTAATTTCTTTAAAAATATACTTATTGTAAAAAAAATCAGAATTGACTTGTATACTTTATTACGTAGAATGATTCATATTTTTTTTTAATACGTATTCAGTTTGCATCACTAAATAATTTATATCTTTTTTTAAATATTATTTTAAATTAGTATGATTTGATATCAACTTTTAACAATTAGGCACACTATTTCCGTTTTTTTTTTTTTGGTTTTTTGAATTAATTTTCATTAAATAAAATTTTAATATGATAATTTTTGTATATTTATTTTTACCATTTTTAAACAGCTTGTGAAAAGTTTATTTTTGGTAATTTGAATAAGAAATAAACTTGGCAACATCAATTTTTCAAATTCAATGTAAAATATATCCTTAGTTATTTCCGGTTATTTTTTGGTTTGGTTCCATAAAATTTCTTAGGTAAAACATATTTTTAATTATTTTTTTTCTGGTATAATAAAATCAACAGCCACTAAATGCCTCTAGAAGTAAAGTGAAAGAAAAATTAGATATCTTAGAATAAGTATGGTTTGATTAATATAAAAGATAAATTATCTCTCATTATTATTTGTAAAAAATCTCAACAATCTGGATATATTTTTTATTTAAATGATTATATTTATATATTAAGCTTCTGACTGAAATGACTGATAATTAAGTTAACCTCTCTGATATTTCTGGAGTTTTATTATTTTTATAATTATTCATAAGGATATTTTAAAATCGCTTAATTTTCAATTCAATATATATTTTTTTTAGTCCTAGAATTTTTTTTATGATCAGAGATATAGAAGAAAAATTTAAGTAAAATATCCTGTGTTTACCAGAATAAATCTCATAGACTTTCAGAGCTGCTTGTCCATCATTTGTTAGTTTTTTTTCCTTTTTTATTTGGATATCAATTTTTATGGGTGTACTTCCAGGGTTATATTTCATTATTTTAAACAATTTACTAAATTACTTTTGAAATTTGTGGTGAAATAAGTGTATCTTTCTCCATGGATTATCAATAAAATTTTCTGCATGTATAGAATCAAGGGAATTTCTTTTTTTTTAAATATCCATTAATTTTCTTGATATTTTTAGTAAGTTAAATTACGTTTAAACTTTATAATATAATTATTGTGTCTATATTGAAACAGTGATCAGCTCATTAGAAAATTAACGGGTGACATATGTATTTAAATGGTGTTGTTATAAATGTTGTGGTTTCACCGCATCATAATTTTTTCCCCCCGATTTAGCTCTGTGTAAAAATGGGGTCATATTTGCTCTCAGTAACTGAATATGACTTAAAATATATATTTTCATAATTAATTTCTAGACAGGTACTCCCTTTTTTAAATATCTCTGATTAACATAGAACAAAACAATCCTAATATCCAGAAAATTTTTATGCCAACCCGCTATTTTAAAAAGCACATAAAAAAATTAGAAGAGCAGTGGCTATTTAATATTGACCCGCCTCATATTTTTCCTCAATATATGAGATAGAATATAAAATGTCGAAAACTGCATACTTGTAAAAAAATTGGCTTAAAGTTTATTTTTTGGGTCAACTGTAGCTAAATTAAATCTAGGAAATTTTTGAAAATATTCCATAATTCCTGTTTCTAAATGATGGAATTTAGCCTCGAATTCCCTTTTTTTATCTTGGGCCTATTTTTTTTTCCTCATCTTATAAAAAAAAGAGATATTTTAAGCACAATTTTGTTTACCAAGTAATTTAATTTATTGAAAGAAACTTAGGATATCTGTAAGTCTATTTTTATTATTAGTAGATACCAGATTTTCTAGCACTTGATTTCTCTAAATGAACTAGATTGCAGAATTTTTAAGTATAGCAATTTTTTACAAAATTATAACCCGATGAGATTTACTAAAATCAACTGGTCTTTTTTCATAGTATTTATGTACAAGTATAATTTTAATGGCATATAAAAAAAATCGTATTATTAAATATTATAAAAAAAAAATCTGATTCAAAAATGCACGTTAAGATCAAAAGTTAGATATTTTTATGCAGCGATACTTAAATAATAAATAAATTTGGGATGTGTGTTTTTGCGGAATATTACCTGTTTTATTCATCATCTTTCCTGTATGATCTTCCTTATTTTAAATATTGATGGCTCTTGGCTTATATCTCATTTTTTTTCAGCTTTTTTATTTTTAGAATTGTTTTTATTGTTTTTATTGTTTTTATTGTTTTTATTTTAATAAGTATTATTTTAATTTCGATTGGTAAAAAAAAAAGAACAAAACATGGTTAATTCGATAAAAACAAGGCTTTATTCAGAAAATTGGTGTTATGTTGGTTTTTATATTTTTTTTATAGATTTAAGCAGTAAGAAAAAAAAACAGATCTTCTTTTTTCTTTTTACAGCTTTATCCTTCTCCTCAAATATTATCCCCTCATTAATTTATTTTTACATATAATTCAAACAAACATTTTATTTGCTCTCATGGGATATTTCGAAGAAAGAATTTTTATGAAATTTTAAAATACTATGCTTTTTATTAAAATATTTAACACCACTACATTTGGAAATTTAGTACTTTAGCAGAAATTTAATTTATATACTTCTTTATTAACTATTCATCCCTATATTAATTTATTAAATTTTATTTGCAATTCTTCCTGGTTTTAATTAAAATTACATTTTTTCGCTTTTCAAACACTTTACCATTTTATTTTTTAAATTTTTTTTCGTATACTGCTAAAAAATGAGTTCCGAAAAATCATCAGTTCAGAATTTAAAAGTAGTTAAGATTGATGATAAACTGAAAGCGAATTAAAAATATTTTTTTCTTGCATTTAAATCCTATTAAATAATTATTCTGTAATGAATTATTTTAAATTTAGGATACAGTATTATTGGATTCTGAATAGATATGAAGATTTGTTTTATGAAAGCTTATATTTGAAAACTAATAATAATCCATTTAGGCCGAAACTTTATCAGTATATACTGATAAAACTTTGATATGGATCTTTAACTAATTTTTTAAAAAAATTGGTCGTGATTTTGAATTTATAAGTTTTTTAAATATTTTAAATATTTTAAAAGAGAATTTAAAACCATTCTGGCTTTTATAATATTTTTGCGAAAATAAATATTTTGATGGTATATATAGAACATAAATCACAGTATATACAACTAATAAACTCTTAGGTTATTTTTTTTACATTCTTTATCAGCTTGATATTTTGGGTTTATTTCTCTTCAATATTATTATAATACCAATTTTTTATTTTTTCAGAAGTATTATATTTATGATTAGAAATTTTAGCACCATTAGTTTTATTGTAAAATGTTTAAATAAATTAATGATTTAACTTTATTTTTACAAAATATTTTTAATTGTAATAGCATAATAATAGCATTGCAGGAAATTTAATCTATTCTATAAATATAGCAGTTATTCAGTAAATGAGATCGATAAATAAATATAATATAATTTATAATATTAAAATGAATATCAGGTTAAAAAATTATTTATTACTCTTGCTATATTTGAGGATAAAAATTTCTGGAAAAAATTTACAAAAATCACAGATGTAGCTGTTTTGTACCGGAAAGATAATCTTATATTGATCCAAATTTGTATTGAAATGAGTGTAAACCTTTTAGGGAAAAAAATTTAAAAGTTTCATAAATTTTCTATCAATAATAATAAATTTTTAAACTTTGACTTATTATTTTATTTACATTGATTAGAAAATATCTATTTTTTAATTTAGATGATTATTTCATTTTTCTTTTTTTAAAAAGATAAATCTTATAACTTTCAAAATTTATATATAAAACTATTTTTATGACCTTTTATAACTTCCTTATTTTATTTAGGTGTTCAAAACGTTTTTTTTTAAATCAGTTAAATATTATAATAAAAATTCAGATTATTTGATGCAAAAGTATTAAATTTATCTTATTTAAAAACTATAACCCAGTTAGTTCTTCATTAAAAGACATGATAACGCATAGAAAAATTCATAAATTTATTTTAGGTTAAATTTTGAAATCAAATAGAATTTTTTTTATAGCGTAAATTTTTTTTAAAAAAATCTTAACATTAATTCATATAAAATTAACCAGAAAAATCAATTAGCATAATCATTGGAAATATTATAATCGAATTTGACAAATAAATATCTGATATAATTTTCTTTGAGTAATTTTATAAAATAAAAATTTCAAATTAAAATTAGTAAAATATTAATAAATAACACCTTTATATTACAAATCATTTATTTATTTTACCTTAATTAAAATAGTTTGAAAGATTATAAATTACAATTTTTTCGGTTATATCAAACCTAAATGGATTTATTTATATAATGAAAATTTTGACCTTATTAAAACTATCAAATATTATATTAATAGAATTTAATTGATGAAATTATTTGAATTTAAGAAAATTCTTGGATAAAATAAAATAAAACGATAAAATATCTCTCGAATTAAAAGAATTATTTTTGGATTAAAAAATAAATCAATATCATCCAGTATCTATACTTGATTTATAAATTTAATAAATGGCTTCAGATTACAAATTAGTGAGATCTATTCATATAATTAAAAATTTTCTGAAATAAACTACTTTATCCTTTAAAATAGGATTAAAATCGGCAATAATCCGTCCGAATGAATTTAAAAACGCTTTTATAATTGTAATATCGCTTTTAATTCAATGATTTTTTGAAATTATAGCTATTTCATAATTCAAGTATTTTTATATGGAAAAACAAGAATTGAAAGGTGAGTAAATATATATCAAAATATTACTTTATATACAAACCTTAAAAAGAAACCGAAGTGAGTGAATTATAAAGAAAATCTTTAGTGCTATAAAAATAAATACTGTTATTATTTATCTTAAAAGCATCTATAATAAAAAATAAACTTTAAAAAGTCTATTTACTTTTAAATTGTATGTTTTATATTTTTACAAATCTTTGAAAATGATACATATTAACCATTTGATAAAAAATAAATAAAGACTAAATTGAGTTAAAATCTTCATTTACTATTGCTGCAAAATCAACTACTAACAAATCATCTACTGCTGTTTGTACTTGTACTACTCACTAATATTCCTATTTCAATCGCATTTAAATGCTAAACTTTTTTATTTATAAAAAATATCTTTATCTGAGTTATCGCAATATAAACTCCATACCATTTACGAATGATTTCTTCAGGTCTTTTAAAATTTTATTTATTAAATCATGATATTTTCATATTTCTTTTAGATTTAAAAAAACGGCTTACTTATTTGTGCTTTATTCATTTAAAACAATACAAAATTATTGAATAAATATACACAAGATTTAAAAAATATATCTCTTTTTTTTTTTTTTTTCATTCAAAAAACATTGCAAAAATGAATTTTAGTAATATTTTATAATAATATGTTATAATTTTTTCTAAATTTTATTTTTATACTATTTAAAAAATTAAAAGGATTTTTAAAAACCAATACAATTAATTCATATAAAATAATTTTCTTCACATCGGAATTTTTTTACTTTTCTAGGTTTTTCTATCTTTTCTGATTTTTTTAAGGCGTTAATTTAGATTATGTTTAACTTTTTATTTAATTTTTTTAAAAAAAATGCATTCAGATTTTAGCATTTTTATTCTTAACAAAAGCTGGATAGTAAATTTAAATCTTTTCATATATTTATCTCTAGGTTTAAAAAAATATGTATCTAATTTCTTTGCAAGATTTTCTGACCCCCCCCCCATTATAATCCTTTTAAATTACCTGATATTTTTTTCAAATTTCCTTTTATGAATTTTCTAAAAATCACCTGATAATTTCCAAATTTATCACTATCAATACTGGGGATAATAATCCTAATTTATTATTAGATGGTACTGTTTCATTTTAATTCATAGTGAGATTTTCAGAAATTTTAAACTCTTCAAAACCAGATTCTATTTTATTTTATAAATTTTTATCAGGGTGAAATAGATTCTGAATACAAAGAAATATTTTATTTATAATTAATGTCAAAATAATAAAACCGGAGAAGACAAATAAAGCAAAAAATAAAAGAAAAGAAACAACAACATTTTTTTTAATCAGATTGAAATACTAGTGAATTGAATTTTTATTTCGAGGTGAAATATAAGCAAATCCTATTGAATAAATGAAAGTGAAAAAAATCTACAAAGAAACCCAAAAGCAATCGAACAAAACTCTTCGATGAAATTCTAAAAATAAAAGAATGGAATGAAAATATGGATTTTTAAATAATAGAAAGAGGTATAATATGGTTTGGATACTAAAAAAAAAAAGCTACTCTAAATCCAAAAATCTTATGTATATTAAAATTAGTGTGATATTTATTGGCTTTTCTCGAAAATATATTATAAAAAATTAACACTTGATTTCTTTGCATTTAAAATAGTTTTTTTAAAAATTGATTAATAAATAAGCCTAAAATATTATTAAAAATTAAAACTCTAATATAATTTAGCTTAAAATTTTGAAATAATGATATTTGATCAAAGCTTATAAGCTTGAAATTAGTTATTATATCTTTTATACCCCCTTTTAAAATAATTTAACTTTGACTGATCTTTAATATTTGCCTTTTTTATTAAAATTCTTATTTAAAAATAAAGGTAGTGGTGCTCTTATGTAATACTACAAATATAAAAATTTTACTATCCCATTTTCAATTAATATTTTGTGCTTATATTTCATAATAATTTGGATTACTTAAGTCTTTTTTTTGTAGGTAGCGAAAAAATCCACATATTTTGGGATAGATGTAATACAAATCGAAAATTATTTTTGACATATTTTTAATACATTCTTCGATTAGGACAAATTAGTTAATTTTTCGATAAAAAAGCTCATAATTTTATCATAAATTTTACATTTTTAAATTATTTTCGCTTTAAATATATCAATATAAAATATCTTCAAATAAAAAAATTTATTTTCCCAATTTTTTTATTGGAATTATTTGATTTATGGAACTAGAATTTGAATTTTTTCAATTTAAAACATCTTTTGGTCTGGTTCGATATTTTCTATGCTGGATTAGAATTAAAATTATCGTTGTTTTATTCTAGATTTATTTTATCCATTTCATATTTAAATTTATCTATTATACAAAAGAATACTTCAGAATTATATATTAGTAATATATATATATATATATATATATATCAGATATTATTCTGTTTTTAGGTCTGATATACCTGATATTATAATTTTTTGTTCAATTCTTTTGGATTGATGTGGAAAATACATATATATATATTGATACAACCAGAATTTCCAATAATATTTTGAATGTGATAATATTTTAATACTACCAATTTCATATTCGAATGTTCTAAATATTTTTTCATTTATTGATTTTTTTTTTAACCTTCTCAATTACATATTAAATTATATATTGATACAAAAATTTCCGAATTTTTATTTAATATTTTCATTATCGGTTATATAGCAAACTTTCGAAATAAAAATTTAGTTTTTTCTTATTGTTTTATTTATTGATCTTCTTTATCATTAGTCTTTGTAATTACATTACTTCTTTTTTATAATTTTTATAATTTTTATAATTCCCTCTTTTTAAATTTAGAATGCTCTGTTTTTTTTAAAAAAAATAAAAATAAACTTCTTTTCTAAATATCTCAAAGCTATATTAAACATAAATTTGAAAATCCAGTGTTTTACAAATAAAACTGTAAATTTGTATTATTTTTTTGGTTTTTGCATTATTTAATTCTCTAAAATCAGATAAAATTATTAAATAAACAGATAATTCTGATATATAACAGATAATTTATAAAAGAAATATCGCAAAAAAAGAATAAAATAAATCCATTTCTTTCTTCTTTTTAAATAAATTAATGGTAGATATTATCCAGTAAATTTCGATTTGCATTTGTTTTGGTTTATATCTTCCCCTTAAAAATAATTTTTTTCAACTAAGCATTAAATTCACATTTGAGTTTATCTTTCGTTTATATCAAATCAGTTTTTATATTTTGAAAATTCTGTTTGCTAAAACTGTTTATTTTTCGGTGCAAGCACGAAAATTTATTTATTTTAGTTAAATTAGACTTGTTTTTATTTTATTGAATAAAAAAACCGCATTTAATTTTTAAATAATTTTGAGTACTGGTTAGAAAACTGAATATCATTCATTAGGCTGGTTTTATTCCTTTCATACGACACTTCACTTTATTTTCATATAATAAATATATAGACAAGGAATAAATTAACTAAATAAATAATGATAAATTCCAGGTTATAATTTTAGCCATTTTAAATTAACTAATAAATTTTGAAGTGACTGAGGACCTACTATAAATTTCAAAAAAAAATTCCCAATAAAAATCCAATATTGAAAAATTAAAAATAATGTTAATTTTTACAGAAATACTTTGTTTTTACAAGGTGGTAATTTTTTTTAGAGATTAAATGTTGTTAAATATTAGGTAAAATTCCCAGTATTTATTCAGTCCTGAAACCACCAAAAATATAATGAAATCCAGATGAAGTTCTAGATGGATGTTCATTACTGTTTAAAGGGAGTTTGTTTCCTCCAATGTACTCAAATATTCTTCACTGCATTTAAAACAGAATTTACTGTTCTTTGGGATCGAATATCCTTTTAATATTGGTGTTTTTACTAGAGAAAATTCTGATGTTAATGGGTGTGGTATATGCTCATTATTGGACTTATAATAATTTTTTTTTAATGTATTTGGATAAATCCAATATTTTATTTTTAATATATTTTCCTATTTTTCGCCAGATAAAAAGACTTTTATTGAATATATTGATATTTGTATTTTTTTTTTCTTTATCTTTAATTTCGACCTTCATGAGTTTATTCTTTATCCGACTTGAAATAATGCTATTTGATGCTATTTTTTTATTTTCTGTATGAAAAAAAAAAGAAAAGAAAATTGTGTTTTCTATCCACCAAATGATTATTTTTCGGTTAGAATTAGTCAAAGATCAATTTTTCTATCAGTAAAATTATTATTTTCATTTTCATTTTATTCAAGCTATATTGCTTTCGTATTTTTGAGTTTTTTCACTAGGAACCACAAATATGTAGATTTGATATCTTCAAAAAAAAAAAAGATCTCACAATGCTCTCCTATTCACTTCTGGGTCTCCATTATATTCCTATATTCAATATAAAAACTTATATTTTTTCCTGGTACTGACAGTCTTTAAGAATTTTTTTTTACTAGTGTACTATAATATGTAAGAATTTATTGGTTTTTAAAAATTTTGAACCGAATTGCAACAGGTGAAATATTATTTCGAAACCCCTTTAGCAAGTCTTCATATTTTATTTCTTAGGATATTTGTTGAATTTTTGTATATAATGTTAGCTAGTATTCCGATATAGCTGCTGCATCAAACGTGCAGATGCTGGTTTCAACTTGAGTGACGCTAAATAATTTTCAAAAAATACTAATTAATAAAATCAATATTTGACTTTTTACTTAATCGCCAGTTTTTAAATAAGCTATGAATAATGAATTTTTTCTCTTTGGATTATGTCTTATCTAACTTTCGATTCATTGAAATGCTACCAGTGATATATATTCATTTTTTTTAATGATATCTTCAATGCAACTTCTCTCATTATGGATGTGCTATTCAAAGTGCTATTTTTTAAAAAATTTATATGATGGCTGTGTATAAAATTTTAGTTTTTTTATCATTATTTGAGATTTTTCTGATATATCTCGATATAATTTGGGAGGTATCAGAAGTTGTGTTAGTTAGCTTTAGCTCCCAAATTAGACTTTTTGATGTGAAAAATCGCCAGCTCCCAACAATTTTTAATCTTGTATCCTGAAGTAATAATTTATAATTGGACCATTCTCTAGAAATGAGAGTATATAAATTTTCATCGGTTCACACTTAAAGTTTATTAAGCCGATAAAGTTGTATATAGTGTCAGATTTCAAGTATTGTGATCATCTCTTGACAAAAATCCACCAGAATATTAAATATCTATAAATATTTTGAATTTCATGGCTATTTCACAAAATCGTCTTTTATTTTAGTAAATTTTGGATTTCTGTTGTCTTCTCGTTCATAAAATAGCCTTTGAGGTTATATTTACTGTCTTCATTCTCAATTTTGCGTTTTGCTGTATAATTGCGTAAAATTTAGCACTTGAAATAGTTTTACAGCTTCCTTTTTATTTAAATAATCCTTATTTAACTCGTCAATCCATTTCAAAGACAATGGTATTATATTTCTTGCGATCTCACATCTAGTCCCAGAAGCATCAGTTGAGTCAAATATTCTTCACACTTGATGCGAAAGGTTTTATCGTCATTTTAAAATGTTTTCATAGGTGCGACTTCATGTATCGCAATTCAGATGTTTTAACATTTCTCTTAAAAACGGATTGAAAAATTTTATCAGTATTTTGAAGCGTGTATCTCAGAAGATATGCATATCTAAAGCTCCAGCTATTTGATAACTGAGGGTAAAATCACGGTTATCTTTATAGAAAATAATCCACAATTCCATGGCTTTGACAGAGTTATGTCTGGGTGCATTATTTCTTTTTCTCGCTCTTAATCTTCCTCAAGAGACCTTAGGCTATTTTTATTGCAATTTTTTCTGTATTGAATACAATTCCCAAGAAGTTCTGATTTATTTTTAGCATAAGTAGATATTTTTCTGCGCTTAAAGTTTATTTTAATTTTCTCAGGTCTTTATGGGTCATATATTTACTTCTTCGACACTCCTCTGTCGATAAACCAACTATGTCCAAACAGTCAATGTAGAAAATCATACCTATTAATATAGTTCTTATAGACTCTATCTCACACATCAATATTTCAGATAAAGCTCTCTAAGCTGTATTAAGAACAAAAAATAAGAAAAATAACTCTTATATTTTCCCCGAGTAAAAAAACCAACATTGTTTGCAACATTTTAGGCTCAAATAAATTTTGACATATTCCGACAATATTTCGAGCTTTTTAATAAAGTCTGTGTAATATATGGTATCTAAAGGTTTTTCACTGTTTATTTTTGTAGCTTTCTTTTTTTATGAAGCCGTTTATCTTGGGCTCATTTAAATTAGAAATATATTTTTGTAACTCACACTACTTTAAAATTGGGGATAAATTTTTTGCGACTGTGTTTCTGGAAATTCTGTTTTTTCTTAATTTTAATTACTCTTTAATCATAGAACTACTGAATTTTTGACGTGCTTATATGGTCTTAATTACTTTTCTGGAGTGAGATAGGGATGCTCTATCTTTTTTTTTTTAAATTTACACTCTTTAATATGTTAAGCATCTACAGGTTTCTCAAACACTTTTTCAATTAATGATTATTTTTGTAAAAATTTGATAAATTTTCAAATCAGGTGATTTAATTATATTTTTTTTCTTTTATTTTAATTTCGATTTAGATTTTATTACTCGTTATTTGGTATAAAAATATGGTCTGCTTGTCATTTTACGCAAATTTCCTGGCTTACAGATTTTTCTCTTGTTCATCTGTAAACCCCATGGTGCACTCTGGTATCCAGAACTACTTTTTCTTTTCTTTTATTTGCTGTGATGATCTCCTCTGGTATAGGTAGAGGGACTGTATCCTCTGTTTTGTATTCCATAAGTTTGTAAAACTATACCGAACAGAACTTTAATAGTGGTTCTATTTTTTATTGATATACCTCTCGTTATTTGAAATCGTTTCTTATTCAGGCTTTTCTAAAGATAACTTGATCTTTACCTATCGAAATTCTAAAGAGAGTATTTTTTCTCTTGTATCGGCTTTATGTGTCGATTTTTTTCTTTTTTTTTTTTTTTTGCAGTGCAGATATTTGATCTCTATCGATTCTGGTTCTGCTCTCTCTGTTAACAGCTCTTAGCCAAATCCAAGTAATTACACCGAGTAAATTATTTTATAACCTACAAGTTTTTAGTAGTAATGGAAAGTGAGTCTAAGTGATTCTTTTACACCACAATTAATTTACTGGTTAAATCTTTTATTCTGGGTTTCACTCGGTTTGGTGAATTAATCGAAAGATCGTGAAGGGTTTTTGGGGTGGAGACATAACCTGATAAGGCGAAGAGCTTTTTGTTCTGCTTCTCTCAAAATCTTGTCTTCTTTTGTTGATTGAACGGTTATTTTGATATTTTTATCATGCTTATTGCTTTTAAAATATCCCTCACTTGGTACTGGGTGCCTATTTTTAATTCGAGTGGTTTTCTGTGGTGAGGATTTTTGTTCCCATCCATCTTTTTGAATCAATAAATGAGCCTATGGTTTAGTATCCAAGGTTTCGTAGGTATATGATTCACCTTCTATAGAGCAAATTACTTCTTAAGAACGAGTTTTATCTTTTCTAGCGGATTCCAATTTTTCGTAGGCTCCAGTGAGCTGAAGAATTTTGTTAAAAGCATTTCAATGGTTGAATGTTAAAAAACGTCATAACTTAATCCGAAACGCACAGATTTATTCATTATCTCCAAATATAAATAAAAAAATCCATAAAAATGTCACATAGCATTAATCAGTAAACAAAATATATTGAAATTTTCCAATTTATTGTTTAATTCAGAATACAAAATTTGGTTGGGACTTACACCAATTCCCTTGTTTCACAATTATTTTGATTAAATTTTTGTTAATTCAGATAAACTAGGATCAAATTTTTATATTAATCTTAATTTTAAATGTCACACATTACTCATTTTCATTTTTTTCTTGTTTAAAATCAAAAATCCCTTCAAAAGAGACCTTATTTCTAGAACGGATCTGAACCTATATTTAGAAAGAAACCAAATATAATAATTCGATTTTAATTCCTTTAATATAAATATATAAAAAAAAATTATTTTCATTAAGCATGTAAATTCTAATGGAAAAAGGTCTATAGCATTAAATTTTTATTTTGATAAAATATTAGGGCTAATTAAGTGGGAATAAATCTATACTTCAAGCTTGAATAAATCAAAATAAATCAATTAAGTATAAATCCAATTATAATTTTTGAAATATAAGAATATTATCTTCTAAATGTCATTAATATATTTATAATAACTAGGTTTATAAAATATTAATAAATATTAATAAATAAGCCAAATAACAAAATTTATATGTTTTATTATTAAATAAAATTTTCTGTATTAAAATTGATAGTCTTTGAACTTATTAATAATTATTGGGTGTAATCATGACATAATTTCAAAGGAATTCTTTTATTCAAAAAAAAAGTACAAATATATATTTTATAGAATGTAAAAATTGAAATTTTTTGTGATTTGTTTCAAATTTTGGCATAAACTGATAAATAAAATGGTAGTTGTACCTCTTTAAATTCAAGAAAAATTTTTTTTTTTTTCATTTTTGGCCTTTCTTTATTTTTTCTTTGTTTCAGTAGGGATATAAAAATCATTTTTCTTTTACCTATATCAATTAAAAATTGATGTATATTATGACAACTTTTTTTCTTTAAAAATTCTTTGATTGAGAAATAAGCACCCTTCTAGTCTTTTATAAAATATTTCGAGTACTATAAGGTATACTTTTTAAAAAAAACCAATCATTTACTCGAAATTTTTGAATTCTATTGTATCCATCTTATTTATTACAAAAAATGTCACCCCCTCAGTTAAAATAAATTCAGAAATAAGATAAATCGTTAAAAAAAATTCTTCCAAACAGTTCTAATATCTAGTTTATTTTTTTAGGAAGTTGGTTTCTCGTTATGTTCAATATTTTGAAGGTTTTTTTTAATAAAAATTATTAGAATCATCGATAATACTATTGAAAATTTTTAAAAAATTCAAGATACCTGATACGCAATATCTTGAAATTTTTTCTTTTACAGTTCTATTAAATCTCTCCAAAGATTTTTTGGTAGAAGTTCCAAAAAAATATTATCCTTTATACCTATTTCTATTTATTTTCGAAACGTTTTTTAGATATTTTATCTATTTTTTCCGTTATAATGCTAAAATTATTCCATTTAGAAACAAAGAATTTTGTAACATGATCAAATATATTCTTATTAGCATTAGTTATACTTTGCATATATTTTCTTCAAAACAATCTTTTTTCTTCCCTAATATATTTTTTATGATTTTCTAAGAACGAAAACAGCAATCTGTTCTTTCGATATTCGGTGAGAAATTTTTCAAAGTTTTTATTATTTGTGTTGCAGAATCATCAACCATATTATCAAAAATTAAACCTAAAACCAATATTTTAGATTCATAAAAAAGGGTGTTTAGTATCCAATTATAATTTTTTGTATTATATTTTAAAACCACGGCGATGGCTATTGGTAAAAAAAATTGGTATTAATCATTGTTTCCTGTGGTAATTATCGGATATACACCGATGATTGGCTCAAGGGTTGAATCTAAACGCCTTTTATTGACTTTTAAAGGATAAATGAGCATTTTTTCAGAAGCTGCCATCAATTTGATGTCATCTGGGATAGATAAATAACTAAAAACATAAGCGCCTGATAAATTTTCTCAATTTCTCGCACTTTTTTTTGCACAAAGTTGTGGTGATTGGTTTTTTGTTGATTTATTTCTGGTTTATTTTTCACCTTATGGAATAAATTTTTTTGTATCTACTAATATTTTATCAGTTTCAAACTTTTTTTTCGATTTTATATGGATCAAGTCCATTATCTGTGTACTCTATAACCTTGATTTTGACGTAAACTAAATAACCGCCTTACATAATTCCAAAAAAAATTCAGAATAGTAGTACTTAGCACCATTTTCATAATATTTTTCCTCTCTAAGATCACCGGTCAAGTGAAATTTTTGACCCCTAAGAGTGAAATACCTTGCCGTGGTTTAGGGGCTTAATAGTGTACTTTTTGAA
>LSSL01001823.1:3470-18036 GCA_001953115.1 Smittium mucronatum
TGTGTGTGTGTGTGTAACGAGATGATTTTAGATCGGATAAAAATGTCAAATCATTGAATATAAGAAAATTTAGTCTCCGAAAAATTCCTGCTGATACTGAAAATTTATTGCATATACCGTATATAACCCTATTTATGCTCATACAAATTCCAGTAAAACAAAAAGTTTAAAAAATACGGAATATTGGTACTAACAATATATAGGGTGATTATTGATAGTCTCATTTAAACTAAAGGTATAATAATAATATGTTAATTTTTTTATAAATAGTATCTATACATACCTGGTTATAATCTTATTAGAGCTCAAATTAAAACGAGATTCGGTTATTTATTATGAGAATTCGGAAACGGAATATGGGGCTGCGATTTTGAGAAATATCGATCGCAGCTCGTGATTTGGTGAAATCTAAGATTCGATTATTGCTATGATGTTTATTTATATTTTATATTTTATATATTTTTATTTTGGAAATCGGCTTTTTATTTTATTTTAACTTCAAGTAAAATATTAATACCCGAATTAACTATTTACCTTAAATCGGCGATGGGTTATCACTTTTGAGAAAACGGAATCCTGGCATTTGATTTAGGTCACTCTTTGATTCCGATATTCTTAAATTTTATAATACGAAAATTTAAAAAATCAGCTTTCAGTTATCTCAAAATAACTTTTAGGATATATTTTACAACCCGCTCGCCTCAGCCTAACTTCCTGATAATTAATTTGAAATAAAAAAAAATCCATAATATCCTCATCTCATCAACGGGGATCATTTTTCAGAAACTATCAATATTTAATCTTGGACCAGTTAAATATAGCTTATTTTTTATAAAGTTATGAGTTGAACATAATGAAAATTTTAAGACCTATAAATTTATCTAAAGATTTATTGGATTAAAATTTCTATAACTAAATTATTTTTCCCAAATTACGAGACCATGAATGTCACATCTATTTTTATAAACACTTTGAAAAAAATGATTATTTTTTCAATTACACTTTATTATTAAATTTGGGTGAATAAAATTTTCGTTAGAAACAATATTTAAAGGCCAGAAATCTTCCACATAGTATATATGGGAAATTTTTTGGTGGTTTAGCCTATAATATGATCCCATTATTAAATATCGATCTTTAAAATACCCTCCTTAAAGTTATTTGGACATCAAAATCATTAAAAAAACTAATAGAATGAAAAAGTTATAATAAAATCAAAATCATCCTTATCCTTATTAACCTTAAATCAAATAATCGTGTATCATGTATAGTTAATGGTACATGTAAAGAGCTTGTATCATGGAGCTCTGTTTTTTGTTTTTGTACTCTTTTTGATTTTTGATTTATATTCCGATAAAAAGGAAAAGAAGTTATCTTTTTTTCTCTTTAAATTCGAGTGCTATTTCAAAAGTTCGAAATTTAAGAGGTTAATATTTCAGAATAAAATACACTAAAACTCGGACTTGAATTGATTTTTATCGAATTCTGCAGTTCCGATGAAACGGTTATTTTCTAGTCACAGTGATTCATTCTGAGAATAATTCTCAATAAACAAGTCTGTAGCGATTTATCATTTCATGGAAACTTACTTAATTTGGATACATATTTCAACAGTAATTTTTATATTACCTATCAGAAATATCGCTAGGTGTAACCATATATATTTTTTTATTCTGTGTTAGATTAAAATTAGAATTAATTATATTTGAATCGTGTACAATATTGCAATTTGTCAATTCAATTAGCCTTTGTGTTTTTTTCGATAGCACATCCCATATGCGATCCTATTAAATCCGCTATTTGCTCTATCTTTAGATTTTTAAATAATAATTCAGCAAAAAAAACACCAGTGATTCCTAAGATTAAATTCAATAGAATAAGAGGTTAACTTATTTTAATTAGCTAATAATCTACTATATGGGAGATTCTCTTTGAGAGCGGATACTTTCCTACTAAATTTTTACCACTTTCCTAATTTGGAAATATGGCTCTAAAATAAGTCATAAATTTATTGGGTAATTCAAAATATGAATTTTAGAGGCTAATTTTCTACTATTAAAGCATTGTAATTTATTAGAGCCAGTATGCTTTTCTATTTTTATTGGTCTGGTTTTAAATAAATCCAAGAGTAGCCAAAGGTTTATACAGTAAAAAAAAGTCTGGTCTTGAAAAGAATATCCCATATAGGAGATTCTCTTTGAAAACGGAAACTTTCTTGTTAAATTTTTACCCTTAGCTAATTTTGAAAACCAGCATATTATATACATATAATTATTAAGTAGTTTAAAGTTGGAGTTACAAAAAAAAATCCTTTATTGGTAAATTATTGAGATTAAATCAAAGTATTTTATTCCGTTTATATTGGCTTGGAGGCGATTAATCTTTTTTGTGACTAATGATTTACATAGTAAAAAAACCCCCGGTATTGAAAAATATCTCAGATATAGTTGTATTTGTGCTCTGATTTTTATAATTTCTAATTAATATGTATTGAAATTAGCATATTTAGTTTAAAGATTAAATTTATATTGATTTGCAAATTCTCTTTGTTGATTAGGATATATTGCTCTTAAATATTTATATTTATGTTGTGCGTGAAAAAAAATCTTGAAAAGATGTATTTTTAATGTAAATCAAACACGTACATGGAATGAAGATTTTTGGGATGAGTAAACGTATATATTTTTTAATAGATTATTTGAAAATATCATAAAAAGACACCTTTCTTAACATACACACCCTTTCAGGACCAAATTCGAAAAAAGTAACAAATTACAAAAAAAGTAAAAACGAGTTCGAAAAAAGTCCAATCAAATACAAAAAAAGTCAAAATGGATCCGAAAAAAGTAAGTCCAATTTGGGAAGAGTTGATTTTGTTTGTGTTTTTTTTGGGAATTTGCTTCAAAAGATCTATTTTTAACACCATTATTTGATATGAATTAGATATTAGAAACTTGGTTTTATATTTTACCCCATAGTTCTATTTTCTGGGCTAATGACTAGCTAAACTAGAATGGATCGTAGGATTAAGGTAGGTTTGGGTTTTTTATAGGGTTTTTCATTCCAATAGAACCTTTTTTTTCATTTCAATAGACCCTTTTTTCCATTTCAATAGACACTTTTTTTCATTCCAATAGACACTTTTTTTATATTTGCGGGGTTATTTTTTTGATGAAAATATCAAAAGCATTATTATTGGACTGATTAATTATTTATACCAATCAAAAAACAAAAAATAATAATACCTAAGAACAATTAGATTTTAACCAATAACGACATATAATATTGCTTATAAGTTAAAGCGACTTATTGGTTATAAGAATGACCCCACAGGTCTAGAAAAATAGGGTCTATTCGAATGAAAAACCCTGTAAGCGAGAAATAAATAAAGTTGATTTATTTTTCGTGCGTTTTTCTAAATTTATATTTTTTTAATGAATTACAGTTGGTAGCGAAAAACTCAATCAAAAATGCACCATTTTGGTTAAATTACAGAAATATCCTTTAAGAAATACTTTTTAAAAATAAACCTTCTAAAAGTTACTGTATATTCATAGCATACAAATTGAGGTTATAACACGTACCCACCAGCTATTTGTATTAAAATTTTCCTATAAATTATATCCCATAATTTTAAAGAAATCTCAACAAATTTGGTATTCTCAGTTATTTAGATTCACTAAAAAGAATATTTCATATTAAAGCCGTTTAAATGAAGATTTGGTTGCAATTTTGACCTCTTTAAGAGAGTTTTATTTGTTTTTTACAAGTCTTTTAGCACTATTTGCACCTTCAATGAGCATATCCCTCTTTAAATTTATCCATTTAGCAGTGGTAGAGTTGAAATATATTGATAATAAAAGTTTTGAAAAATTTAATTGAAGCCTAAATTTCACACCATTTATTTGAATAGTGTGCTGTATTATCCAAACCTACATCCTTTAAATTATAATAAACTTAAATGAAAATTATTTGTCCGATGCTTTTGAAAAGATACTTATAATGGATACATTTTAGAAACTAATAAATGGCAGCAAAAAATAATTTAGTATGCTCTTCCCAAATTGGATTTACTAGGCTACCAACGCAATAGAGGCCTTTGAATATGATAAGCATATAATCCAAATCAATCAATAAAAATGCGACTTTATCAAATGTTTTTGAAAAATTAAAAACAATTGGCTAATATTTAAAAAGCCTATCTAAATTACTAATTTCAGTTTATTTTGGATAAAACGCGTTATAATGAAGAATAACGTTTAATTGAGATACACGTCTATTTTGAAATACAGGTGAATTTATCAAAATAACGCGCTATGTTCAAAATGACTTGGTTTTAATCAAATTTACCGTTGAAAAGCAAAAATTCTGATAAAAAATAAAGTTTGAAAAATATTTTAATATAGATTTTTTTATACGAAAAGTTTGATTTTTATTCGTATTTAGGTTGTATTATTAAAATAAAAATTTCCAGGGTTTTTTTATGCAACTTAGAGCCCTATATTTTTTTATGAATAACTTTTCTCTTTCTTTTTCACCTTTATGCGTTTATTATTTTAGATTTATAGGATCAAAGACACTTCTCGCTTTTTTTTGCAAAAGAATGATGCTTTAAACGAAATGTACATATAAGTATTCATAGTATGCGCAAAGATATTCTAAAAATTGCTTATAGACTTTTAATTTTCCAAAAGGAATAGTGATGATTATCGGTCTTATTTTATCCCTAAAGAATTTAAATTGATGAATAAAACATTAATGAGCGTTCAGCTTATTTCATTTTAAATTGATTTGACACTTAAAAAGGTTTATAGTATTCTTTTTTCTAACAATTTCATTATTAATAAACACTTTCGAATAAAATTCAATAGAACGAATTGTGCAGAAGTGTTATAAATGAGAACGCTATTGTTTTTATACATTTAAAGGAAATACTTTATTCTTCAATTAATCACGCTTATCGTGCTGTCCATTTCCAGAATACAGGAAATTTATGTCTATTTAAAAAATATATATATTTAACATTTGTCTCAGGAAAATCAGATCAAAATAAAAATGGGAAAAATAGATGTATCAGCCTAATATATCATTAAATTTTAATTTGAGATGTTTGGACCAATTTGGTTCAAAATTTTCATCTCGATATAAGGTCAGATTAATGTTAAACTAGTAAATATGTTGAAAAAAAAAGCTTTTTTTCTGAACATAGCGCGTTATTTTGATAAATTCACCTGTATTTCAAAATAGACATGTATCTCAATTAAACGCTTATTTTTCATTATAACGTGTTTTATCCAAAATAAACTGAAATTAATAATTTAGCATATCATTCTTCATTTTTTCCAATTATTTTTGTGTTTTTGAAAATATTAGATAAAGCCGCATTTTTATTGATTGATTTGGGTTATATGCCAATGACATGCGCTTATCATATTCAAAGGCTTCTATTGTATTAGTAGCCTACTTTTTTCGAATTCATTTTTAATTTTTTTGTATTTGATTGGACTTTTTTCGAACTCATTTTTACTTTTTTTGTAATTGGTGTTACTTTTTTCGAATTTGGTCCTGAAAAGGTGCAGATAAATGTTTTTTTTTTCAATATCCTATTTTCCTAATAAAATTTTACATTTTCTATCAATAGAAAACTATAGAATAAATATGGACAAAATAGTGACTGATAGAAAGGCAAATGGGATTGATTTTCTTATTTTTGGAGAATTTCACTTTGGAAATGGTAAAAATGCATTAATTTTAGTAAAATTCGACTATCCTCCAACGGAATAAGGTATGAGGCTGCTGCAGTTCGGAGATAAGTTCAATTTCAATTCTTTCAATCCCTTTCATTTTTTGTTCAAAAAAAAATCACTTATACACTATAGAGTTTTTTAAAATTGTTATTCCATAAATTTTTTTGGATAATAATCAATCAACCTTTAAAAAATACTTTTAAATTGAAACTCAGTAAATCATTTTGTCAGAGATCTGAATTTTTTTAGTAAAAACAATTAATTTAAAGTAACAAATAAGTTGAATGTTTGCAATATATTAGATAAGAATATTCTGAACTAGTTTTTAATAGTTATTTTTAATGGCAAATCATATCAAAAGCTACATTTGATAAAAAATAACAATAAAAACATTTGTTGCCTCCAATTTTCCATAACTATTTAATATTAAATAAACCAACAATAAAGATAGAAGTTCACTTGGTAATATGATTCCACGATTTATACAACCAAAAAGGTAAATGATTTTTCTATTTCTGGAGCTTATTAAAATCAGGATAATCAAATGATTCTGCCAATATAATTCCATTATACAAAAAAAACATTGACTCTATAACGTATAGAAATTTAATCACAATGCGATTGATTATAATCTTACTAAAATAGGACTCTTAAACTATTTGGAATGAATAGTTGCGCACTATACAAAACATTAGATTTTTTTCTAGTCAAAAATATATTGAATTACTATTTTCAAACCTTAGCATTTATGCTCGATATATGATGAAATAAAACCAATTCTAACCACCAAATTTTAATTAACTGTTTTATAATGTAAAAAAATGGATTACATTTTTTACCGTCTTCTTTCAAAGATTTACAGATATTATTAAGTCGAAAACCAAAGGATGAGATGAGATATTTATTCATTGTTTACAATAGCGTTAATGGAGTTAAGGCCTACTAATTAGCACACTATTGCTGTAAAAATATTTTTTTGAGCTAATGCTGATCTTATCTACAAACTGTAAATATTCATATTAAATTCATTTTACTCCACAATAATTGATCGAGTATTTCTGTAACTAATTTGTATTCTTTTTTAAACTTCGGAACCTTTACATATTAAAATTCGATAGGGTTTCAAAGCTTATTGCTCTTTTAATTATTGAAATGGATATAAAACTTCGATACCACTTTGCAAAAAAATTCACCGCAAAAAATTCCAGTTTAGGTTTGCTACGAGATGAAAAACCTGTATTTAAATTCATCTAAAAGTGCGAGAAAAAAATTCTTCACTAATTTAATAGCTCGAAAATCTTTTATACGTGTTTTTATTTCAATTTAGCAGACCCTTATTATGAAATCACGGGAATTTGGAGAAATTTATACTAAAATGGTCTGATAAATTAGAGGCGAAAGGTTTCTGAAAAGATTGGTTGGTTTTAGTTCAAATTGATAAGTTTTCATCCGATTTAAACTTAAAACACCTTTATACCAAGAAAAGCATCCTCATATCTCCTTTATTTTCCCCAAATTGTTCACCAGTTTTCTATTCATAGACACGCTAAAATTGGTTGGGCAATCAACTGTTACAAAAATCTGATGTGGGTATATTTTAGGTGATAGATATTTTAATGCCACATATTAATTAATTTTTGTATCTTCTAAAGTGTTGACTCACTATAAAAGTACTCATATCACGTATTTATTAGATTGTCGTAAACGGTAATTCTCACATAAAACATTAATAGTTTAATTAAAAATAATATCCTGGCACCATTCGTAATAAGTATTTTATCGTTTTTGAACCTGGGTTCGTAATGAACCACAATTCATTAAACTTTCCCTACTTCTATTTAGTGTTTGATTATTTTTTGCCCAATAGCAAAACTTTTGACCAGTTACACATCTCGGTAAAAAATAAACGTTTTTCTTATGTTTCTTAATTTGAACATTTTAGAAATAATATAAATTATTTGTATATAAAAAAGATATTATCTTTGAAAAGGTTGGTAATACACACTTTACCTTTTTAGAACCAGTGGTGCAAAAATGATCTTCATTTTTCTTTCAATGCAAACATTATATTAAAAATTGTCTTTTATAATAGGCCATTTTTTTTATGAATTATCGAATAGAAAATGAAAATATTTTACGAATAAGGAAATTTACTGATTTTTGTGTCTATTTATGGGTCAATTTAACCGTTCCGGGAACAGATTATTCCTGGTTCCAATTTAGATACAAAGAAATTTTTTATTTGAATAAACCGATGTAAAAATCAATAAGCGATGAAAATTTTCAAATACAAACCAACATGAAGTTTTTATTGGCATTAAATAATTGATGGTTTGTCAAAACTGATAACAAAAAAGGAAATATTGCTCGCAAAGTATAGTGCATTTTTTTTTGTATACGGGAATTTTGTTTGAAAGTGCATCGAAAGCAGGTATTTTTCATTCCTAATTATTGGAGAAATGCATTAATTTCTCTTTTCGTGATCCAAAATTATTCGTACCTTGGATTTTCCAAAAAACAGCCATTATTTGTTAATGTATTAGAGAAAATACCAATTACTAGTAGTGTGTATTCTGAGTAAACTGTTAGTTTTGTATTTGTATTGAGTTTTAATAATTGGAAATTTATATACCCAAAATCCTCTCAGATTTAAAGTCCTCATTAAAAAATTTCAGCAGCTATATTTTTATTTGCAACTCGGAAAAAAGGTCCCATATTATGCAATGGTGCATATATGCGACACAATTATGCCAAATATAAACGTGTTCCCGAGCTATGGGAAGTAAATATGGAATTATTTGTCCCTTTTAAAAAACTAATGCAAAATATTAAATCAATTTGTTTAAAGATTAATCTAGCATGGATAAAAAAAGATTGGCATGAACTTAATATTAGATGCATTTTTATCACCCATGCGATGCGGTTTTAGCTTTTGGGGCCTGTATAAGGAGATTAATGATTATACATGGGCACTTTATACAGAAGATTAGTTGTCTATTTGTTTCATTGATTCCAGCCACTACGCAAACAATAAATTCAAAAAAGACTTTGGGTTTTTTTTTCAAATTATAGGATATGTAAATTTGTTATCGATCAATAATTATTAAAGCGGTATCAACCCAAAGACCTAATCTGTGGATAAGATAAATATTAAAATGCATCAGCATCATTCGTTCTTTGAGATAAATCACAAATTTATGCTTTTTTAATTAAAATTTGATCCCTCATCCCCTTTTTTTGCATGAATTACAAATAAATGCAAAGTGCAAATTTATGGCTTTTCGAAAAACAATGCAAATTTCATAGAGTCATGATTAATACAGTCAAAGTTTTGGTCCTTTAGGTAGTAGTTGTAAAAAAATAAAGATATAAAAAAGGACGAAATTTTACAAACAATTTACTAATTCTACTAAATAAAGTAAATCACATTAAAACAAACATATCATCATATCATCACCATCATCTTTGTCACCTTATTTTCACAAATAATATACTCATTAGCAATAATTTACAAACATAACTTTTTTTCTAGTACCCCATAAAAAATTCTCCACTATAATACTTTTTTGGAAAAGAAAAAGACTATATAAAAAGAACAAAAATAAGAGACTTTTTGAAGACACATTATCATTCATAACAAAAACAACAATCATATCTATTTTTTCAAAGAAAAACTATTTTAAAAACCATGCACTATTCAATCAAAAACTTGGCTATTCTGGCTAGTGTTTTATCATCACTAACAATATTCTCAATCAATGCAATCCCAATTGCCAATAAGGATGGTTTAATCAATAAACGTCAACAAGACAATAATCCAACATCTAGAAGCAACAGCCAAAAATGGCAAGAGGATAGAAAAACCAAGACTTTTGGTGATTCGCCACGCAGTAGCCCAACTGCTGCTGCTGATACTGCTAATGCTGATACTGCTAATGCTAATGCTGATGCTGCTTCATCCTCCATCCCACCTACCAACGATGCTCCTACTAGTACCTCCACTGCGCCTTCCAGCAGCGCACCTGCTGGCACCCCTGACCCTTCTCTCAATGATAACCCAGACAACAATTCTGGAGATTCTACAACCCAGGACAATGTCAAAAAGGATACTTCCAGCGGAAATGGTAGCAGTGGTGGAGTAGACTGCGCCAAATTCAACTCTGCTGTTACTAGTGCCGGGTATGCTCAACCATCAGCTGACAAGTGCCAAGCATTTTTATCGGGATTCGGAATTGGGGGAATCAGTAGTCCAACTGAAGCCGCAATGTTCCTCTCCGAAATCCTCTGGGAATCTGACGGTCTCTCCACAAAAGAAGAATACTATTGCCAAACAAATGACTGCAAGGCCGCTTATGCCTCAAACACCGACGTCAGTGGCAAAGTCTACTTCGGGCGTGGGTACATTCAACTCACCTGGTCTTCCAACTACCTCGCTGCATCAAAAGGTATCTATGGCGATGACCGTCTCCTCAAAAACCCAGAACTCGTCTCAGCTTCTGAAGAAGCCTCGTGGGCTGTCAGTTTCTGGTTCTGGAAAGCTATCGTCAAAACCAACGCCGATGTCGCCAAGTTCCATTTTGGAGCTGCTACTAATATGATCAATGGTGCCCTTGAATGCCGAGGCGCTTATGGTGACAAAGCCCGTAAACGGTTTGAAATCTACAAGAAAGTTCTAGCTGTTTTCGCTCCTGGCACTACCCCTATCGAAAGCGGCTGCTACAACTAAAGTGCAATTAATCCCAAATCAACCGCCACCATCGCTCCTCCCCCTCTTCACCACCCACTTTTAAAAAAAACAGAATCATCTGGTTCTTAATTTTTTATGTAAAATGTTGTGTAAAATCGCTAGTGGGAAGTCATCCATGCCTTCCTTTTCTCAAACAGTGGGATTGAGGGAGAAAAGGGTGATGGAGGGGAGATTAAGACGGGAATTTTTATTGCTCCAATTTTCAGTTGTATCTTTTTATTATTATTAGTACTATTCGCGTACAAAAACACATACACACACACTCTCTCTTTCTCGTCGTCTTTCGAAAACTCAAAAATAACCGAGAAAACTGAAATGGAGAACGGGTCGCGAAAATGACATTTTTAATTTTATCTCTTCTATTGTATTATTTTTTTACCGTTCAACTTGTTTGAACTTTCTATTAATTCTAGTATTATCTTGTTCATCTATCATGCAAATAAATCCATTCTTCTTGGCTCAAAAACTGTTTAACGCTCCCAAATTTTTTCTATCATTTGGCATTTTCTATTATGAAAAAAATGTGTAAGATTTAGCAACCAATCTTTAATAGACTCGAAATTGAACAGCATTCTATTTTTGAAATTTATAAATATCCGAATAAATTAACCAATCCAATTATTAGAGAAGGGGATGGATAAAATATGTTTAGTAACTGAAAATAAAATCATATTTTTGAGTTTGAAAAAAAGAACTAGGAAAAGTTGAAGAGATATTTGTCTATACTAAATCCGACACTTTTCGATATTTCAAGGACTAGTTCGGTGCTAATGTTACATTTCAACTTTACGGCATCCAGATTATCAAAACTAGTTGATCTGACTAGCAGCTTGAGAGATATCAAGGTTGATATCTGGGAGTATATGTCGACGTAAGGAAATGCGGGATAATCTAAAATCTTGTAGAAAATGGCCATCATGCGGCTCTGCAGAAAGCTCTTTGGACCGATAAGCTGCTGTCGATTCTAAAGAAATAATTTGGATAAGTAATCATAAAAAAACAAGATATAGAAATTTAGAATAAAAAAATTCCAAATTAAATCCTAAATTTAAGTAGAATGGGAAAATACCCTATCGTTTTTTCCATCATTGGCAGCAGAATTCTTCTTTCTTCTAGTCTTTTTTTCAGACTGTTTAGCGAAATATTGCAAGTCAAGTCTAGGAGGATTATAAGAAGCAATGAATGAAGATATCAGAATATACTTTGTGAGAAAAGGTAATTCCTGCAATCCTATAAAGCAAACCATTTTTTTTTAAAAAAAAAGAGAGATGATTTAGTACTTTAATAAATAAAGCAATGATTCATCTGGAAAAATGGAGGTGTTGGGGGTACCGATATTGGAAGCTAGGTGGTTTATGGACTTTTCTACAGTAGTATAATCGTTTCGGGCAGAAGCAACCATAGATTTAGTTTTCCAGTCAAAACTGGATATTTCACGGAGGTATAGTTTATCAGCCGCGGCGAGAAAATATGGTTGGCACAGTTTGAATAAACGAGCTGATTCGTTCCGAGTGGCTAATTGAAGATTAAACAACCACATGTGCCAAAAAAAAGGGGGGAGGGGAAGAAATATTATAATAGTTTGTAAGAAACTGTAACTGGAATACACTAAGAAATAAAAAGAATTTTTGGGACGAGGAATTTACCTTGACCTTCGAATACTGGCTGGACGTATTTGGGGTAGAGCAAGCATACCAATTGTCTGATTTCGACTAGATCTCCACAGTTCCGGTGAAAAGTTTCGTATATTAAATCGACAAAGGAATTGAAAAAATCCAAAGGTTCAGTAGGTGGGCACTCTGACTGGAGTATTTGAATGATTTGGAATTTATTGTATTGACAGAACTGAACAAGGATGGGTTCTGGGTACGATCCTAAAGACGGCCTTAGATTTTCCCAAGGACTAGTGCTGATTAATATAATGGTCACGTCAATCTAAATTATAGCCCCCCCCCCCAAAAAAAAAACATGTTCCATTACTTTTTAAGTAAAAATTTTTGAAATAGAAAATAGATTCAAAGTAAAGTTACAATTTCGGTTAATTGGAGCAAAGAGGCCAGAAAAAAAGATCCCAATTCGCGGAGTTTGCTGGCATTATCTAAGATCTATATAGAATTTAATTTATATTATTAGGAATTTTTTTAAAAAAAAACTACTATTACAAAGGTTAAAAAGAAGGGGGGGGGGGGTAATTACCAGAAATCTGGATGTATACTTTTCGTTTGGAAGGGTTTTAATCAAGTTTATGAAATCCTCAATATTGTCGCAATTCTTAAAAACACCAGCAGCTGCATCTCGAGTAGAGTATTGATCAAACCAAGAATTAAAGGCTCTTCTGAACAGTACTTTTGGAGTAAAGCATTCGATACAGTCGATGAAAGCGGAGTAGCTGCAAGGTTTGGGATTTTCCTGTTGCTGATCGCTAAACTTTAAGAACTGGGAATCGTACAGTTGGAAAAATCTGGATAGTATACTTGTTTTTCCGGTTCCCGTATGCCCATTTACAAATACAAAAGGGGATGAAGGTACCCCCGGCTATTTTTTAAATTGTATTGAAAACCATGAAACATTATATTTGGTACCAAAAATACAAATGAAGTGGGTGGAGAGTAAGGGGGGGAGAAGGGAGTTGAAAAGGCGTACCTCGGATATTATAGTTGATAAACGATCAATCTGACGATCTCTTCCAGGAAATTCCAGGGATAATGATGCCTTTATTGAATCCATAGTTATGGTTATTATTTTGAGGAAGGAGGGATTACATCTCGAAGAAATGGATTGGTGAGGCTAAGATATTGGAAATAGTTGTTTATACATTTAGCGATATTTGAAAAGTAAACAAATTACACCAATGGGAAAGAATTTAAGAATAAATTATTGGATTCCAAAAGAATAAGATTTGATCCAAAATGAACAACATATATAGAGGTGAACATACCCACTCAGCCCTTCACCACCCCCAAAAAGGACTTGAGTTATATTTATCGCAATGGAAATTGGATTTCTCCTAAGAACCAAATACCGCGCCGTAGTATAGGGGCTTAACAGTGTACATTTCGCAGTACGCTAAACTAAAATTTCACACAGCCTTTACTATTTTTGGTTAGGAGAGCGGAGACAGCGCACAGCGATTCCACAGGAGGAACCGAGTCGTTTAGTACAACCTGAGACATCGTATAGTGCACAAGTCCAGCGTTCAACAGTCAGAAGGATCTCAGCGTCTAACAGTTATTTGTAGGAAAGCCATGTCAATCAATCCCACGTTTGGATAGGAGCCTAATTTTATTAATCCTTTTAGAAGTAAGTTCTGATTAGGAGCTCAGTAGCTTCAATTAACTATTTTTCGTTGAAAAAGAGCTTAATTCTTGACTGCGTGTAACCTCAGCCATCCAGCCTACTTGAAGCAATACCAGGGGGGAGGGGTCTTTCGGTTGGTAGATTGCACCCTTTTACCGTAGATACGCAGCCGGTAGCCTGGCAGAGGAGATTACTGTAGTTAGGATAATAGTCTTTTCTACACTTCTTTTTCTTTTTTTCATATTTTCTTAGTATAGTTTTTAATGACGTTATCTTACATTAAATTCCCGTTTTACAAAAAAAAATGTAAAAGGGATCTATAGAACTATAGATCATATTATCGCAGAATTGGATTGTAATAAACAGAAATCCCACCATCCAACAAAACAATTCAGAAACCCCATAGAAATCCGATTTAAAAACACAATTGTATAATCATAAACAGAACTAAAAGTGTCCATAATTCTTCCATTCCTCTTCATACTGAGGGAAAGGAATTCCCAGCCCGTCACACACACACACACAAAGAAACAACCGAAACAACATTATATGAATAATAAAATACAATGTAAAAAAATATGAGGGAGGCTTAAACCCTCTGCAGGTATAAGACAATGAGTAATCTACAGAAAGACATGTAAACATTTTCTCTTGCCATCACTAGTTAAAAAATATACTAATCAGTTTAAATGTTTTGGGACAGGGGGAATCCCTTGCTATTCATACATTTATGGGCTACATCGGAAGAGCTTTTCTCCTAAATTTCACAGACCTG
>LSSL01001830.1:6721-20889 GCA_001953115.1 Smittium mucronatum
TTTTTATTTTTATTTTTCGTATTAATGATTAATTTCATGCTTTTTAATGGGTAAAATCTGTATTTAGTATGTTTTAGGGCCAATATATCCAGCATCTTTCCTGAATTTTTCCAAACGCTTATAATGTTTCTTTAGCAAAGACCCCAGTTATTTAGATCATTGCAAGAGGGTGTATTTATGTATTTATAATCTTAGCTGAATACTGATATCTCAAGGAGCTCCATATTTTTTTCATTTAATTTAATTTTTGTTTTGCTAGTTCCGTCCCTCTTTATCTTTAAAATTTAGGAATACAATTTTTCTTATGAAATATACATGAAAACATGTTTTTATTTAACTGATTTGTTCCAGTATTTCTTCTCCGACTATTAAATGTCAACATTAAGTTGGTCTAGTCTGCATTATAGTTTGAAATACCCTTCCCCCCTTATACATGTTAGCTTTTTTATTTTAGTTCCCGATATCATCTCTTTCATTGATACGAACATGCATTTTCTAACACTCCTTTCGCTTTTTCCCCGCAATAAGTGATACATAACTAGGAAAATTCGGAATGATAGCAGAAAAATAAGAAAAAATTGGATCGACTGGTTGTTAGGAGCTACTAATACAAGCTTCCATCGTTCTAGATCTAAACTTTTATCTGCTAAACCAACTTTGTCTATTATTCGGTAGGATTTTTTAAACAGCCTTTAATTATCAGTTCAATTGATGGGCACCAAAGATGGGATAGAATAAAAAAGATATTTTAAATAAATTTATAAGCACTAAGTGTATGAAAATACTTATACTATAGGAAATAATCAACGGCAAATTTGATCGGATATATTCAAGGTTTTGAGTATTTTTTTGAAGAGCAAAAATCAGCGGCTTCTCTTTCAGAAAAAAAAGCCATTTTGTGAAAGATTTTCTTTTTTTTTTAACACCAATTTAGTTGGGGTCAATTTGTAAAATAATAAATAACAACTGCTCGTATCTGATAAGGCCGAGTAATAATGGGAGTAGCTAACGCGCGTTCGTATATAATAAAATTTTATTTATTTTAAAAAAGTAAAACTAAGGAAGAGACAAGACTAAAGCTAAATACTGGAAAGGAATAAAAGGTTAGTAAAGATTGATCCACTTGATTTTTCCCTTAAGGATGAGATAACAGTTTATTTAGTGTTGTAGAGCAGTATTTTTAACGGCTTAAGCTTCTGTGTGTACCTCTGATTAACTATTCAAGTATATCCTATGCGAATCCCCATTATTGTTTATTCCTAAAGTTATTGTTGATAGTTTAATCCCTAAAAATGCATGTTTAAAAATGTTTTCTTAGCGTATCTAGCAGTCATTTATATTCTAACACTCTTACTTTTTAGCAGAATATTGATAATTTTTTAAAAGAGGTTTTATGGGCAAAGTTGCCTTGGTGAAGCTATAATCGCTAACATTTGATAATAATTCTGCAGTATTCATCGGTTTTTAAAAATAAATTTATAAAAAACAAACTCTCTAATCCGTGAGACTTGCGCTGATGAGTTTTTAAAATTCTTATACTTTTTAAACTAAGATAAAGAAAATCAAATGCTTAATCGAATTTTATTTAAATAATTATCCTAGGAATATTCACTGTGATAAAGGTGTGAAAATATGAATGTATTTTGTATTAAAATATACAAAGATTAAGTAAAGCTGTTTTATTGCAAAAATGTTTTGCGATAGAGAAAGATATACATTATATAATCCAAAAAACATTCGTAATAACGAGCTTGATATTGAAAATGTAATGTTTTACCGAATTTTACTTATTTAAAAAGTTCTGTATTAATAAATCCTACTAATAATTTTATAACCATTTCGGGATTAGTCTTGATGGGAGTTGAATATTTGATTTTAGTTTTAGTTTGAGTTGTTATTTTGAATCAATAATAGCAAATAATTGGATATTAATTAAGACAATACAGGCTTTAAGTTTTACAAATGCAAAGCCTATTTATATCTTTTTAAATCAATTGGTTATTTACAATATATAAACTAATTAGAATCCAATAAATAAATAAAAGGTTCTGCGTAAAAAAACAATCCAATAAATACCTACAATTGGAGCTATAGTTGTTATTAGGTTTCCAACATATTTGAAAATATATATTACTTTTGTAAATTTATCCCAGAATGGATTAATGATCTATACTGAACAACTAAAAAATAATACTTGATAAATTCAGCAAATGGTGATGTGTATAATTTTTAGGTGAAAATGAGTTAATAGGTTACATCCCCATAATTAGCAGCCATCCACAGGACTGAGTGAGTTGGTGTATACAATCATGTTTTCTTCGTTTATATCTTCAGGGCTAAAAATATGACGACTCTCATTTGTGAAATGTGTCTTTTTTCATTTGATAGTCTATAAAACCAAACCAATTATTATTTGTATTTTGCAGAGTTCTGTCTGACAGAAAAATGGGGGACATTTTATATAAGCACCTTCAAAAAGGTTAAGGTCATTGGTTATAAAAGTTGTGCCCAAAATTCAGAATATTCAGTGCGTATTTCTATCTCTGAAGGTCTAAGAGAAACCGTCTTTCAAATTCTCTAGCTTAGGATTATAGATTCAGAAGAGATCAAAAACTTTCCAAAGGTGAACCAACTTTCTTTTGGAGTCTATTTTTTTCGCTAAATATATAAAATTTCATAATTTTAGCCATCAAAATAATGGCTTCTGAAAAAGAAAAGCCTGAATTAAAGGTCGGTGACCCTCTGACAGCTGAGATTATCGCCAGGATCAAGCGTGTTGAAAAAAATGATAAAAAGCTTGTGGATTTAGCAAGAGCCTACAATAATGTAAATCAGGCTAGAAAAGAAATTGAGGTCGTGCTTAAAGCTGAAACACCAATTGAAAAAATTTCTGACATTGAAGGCTTGACTGATCATTTTAAAAATACTAAATTGAAGCTCCAGATGAGCCAAACTGAAATAAATCGAATGTCCCAGGAACTCCTAGGTTGATTTTCTTGTGTTTCAAAAAATAGACCTTACCTTATTCACTTCCTTCCTTTTTTTTATTTTAATTAACCTTTATATCTGTTACAAAATTATATTCCTCTCTCCCATTATTTCTCATTTTAGAATACAAGGCTCGGATACAAGGAATGACCTCATTAAGAAATGAAAACAATTCCTTAAAAAATGATCTAGAAGACATCGTATGTAATTTTCTCTTATACTTTATTGATTTTATTAAAATATTAATTTCCGCGTTAGAAATCAAAGCTTGATGCCAGAGATTTAGAGTTAAATGAAACTAAGAAATCTTTAGCTTTAAAAAAATCTGAAAATGAAGTTCTCACTACAGACCTTGGCAAATTTCAAAACATTTCAGAAGAGCTCGAAACTTTAAAAAAGGAATTTTCACAAAGCTCTGTTAAAATTGAAACCCTATCTAATTCATTGTCGGTGGCTGAAATTACTATAAATAATCAAAATGAGGAACTAACTCGTAGTATGTCCGAGAAAGAATCATTAATTTCGGATTTAAAAAAGTTTAAAGAAGATTTAAACCATCTAAAATCAGAAAACTCTGATCTTTTAGACAAGAATTCAACTTTAGATTCCGAATTGAAAAAATTAAATTCTGTTGATTCTGAACTCGAGGAATTAAAAAAGTTAAACCAGGAACTTCAAGATAAAATTTCTGAATCTTCCTTAGTGAATAACACGGAATCAATCCCTCAGGAATCTTCTATAACTAACTCAGAAACCGCACTCGATTTTAAATCCTGTGCCCAAAATCTCATTTCGTCATTTGATATCGAGCCTCTTGGAGGTATGACTGATCCTGAAACTCTCGATTTAGTGTCTCAAGCCATGAAAAAACTATCAATTATTTACCCTAAATCTCAAGAATCCCATTCTCCAATACATTCTTCAGATTCAATTTTAACAAAAGATCAAATCATTGAAGTCGTTACCAACTGTATTGATGGTAAGTACAATTCTTTGTCTGACCAAAATAGGCTAGCCACCAAAAAAAAGCAAAACAAGAATAAAAATAAAAAGTCTTCTACTAGCACTGAAAATATTCAGTCTAAACCACCAGCTATTGCTAGTGGCGCTTCCTTAGAACAGATCAGGAACATCTCTAAAGTTTTAGAAACTTATTTGAAAAAATCCTTGCCTGAATCTGAGACCGATGTAGACTCAGCTACTGAATCCAGCAGTAGTATTATTACAAATAATCTCCACTTGAAATCACTGGAAGATTCTCTAAAAAAATCATTGGCCGAAGAAGAGAATTTGAAGAAAATTAATCATGATATCTGTAAAGAACTCGATGAGAATTCAATAAGAGATAAAAAGCTGATTGACGATTTGAATTCAAAATTAAACGAAAATATTGAGGCGATAAAGAAAAATCAATTAGAGATTGAAAAATTAAAATCTATTAACTTTGACTCAAACAACAAAGCTGATCTTCTATCTCAAAATGTTTCCGATTTGCAATCTAAAATCAAGGCCATTGATGAAGAAAATTTAGCTCTCAAAAATGACTTAGAAACCAACATTAGCGAAAAAAACTCTCTCAAAGAATCCCTTACCAAGAAGATCGACGATCTATCCCTTGAAAAAACCATATTAGAAAATTCATCTAAAAAGATAGCTCAGGAAAAAGACGGTTTGGTAAAAAAATTGGATGATTCTAGCAAACTTATTGATATTCTAAAAAAAAATATTTCGGATCTCGAACTACAAATATCTTCATTAAAATCTGATAATGAGAAACTTTCTAAACAGCAAATAGTTTTCGCAAGAGCTTCAAAAGAATCCACCATTAAAAATATAGAATTAGAAAAATCTCTTCAAGAAAAAACCAAATTGGTCCAGGCTAGCTCCACTAGGTTAAATGACACTAACAAAGAATTTGAATCTTTAAAGATAAACTTTAATAGATTGTCATCTGAAAATAAGAATTTGAACCAGGCAAACCTAAAAATGTCAAATGAAGTCACTAACTTGAAATCAGAAGTTTTATCTAAAAATAAGTTATTGACAGAATCTTCCGATAAAAATGAAAAGTTAAATGCCATGGTATCTCAACAAAATTCGAAGGTAAAAGAATTAGTAGAAAAGATAGATTCCTTAAATAATACTATTGCTACCTTGGAGGGCAAAATTCCTGCACTACAACAAGATCTGATTCAAAGCCGCAACTTATTCAGTGAAAAAAGTGCAATGTGCTCAGAACTGCAATCAAAGATAGCTAATTTAGAATTTATCAATGATAAAAATTCAAAAAAGTACGAACAAGACAAATCATCCTATGAAGCAGAGTTGGCTTCTTTAACGCGCGAACTTAATGAAATCCAAGACCAAAAAGCTCTTGAAATTACTAAATTAAAAGAGAGCATTTCCAAACTAACCTCTGAATCTCACAGTAAGGTAGAACTGAGCAAGCCTCTTTATTCTGAATCTGAATGGATCTCTATGAACAAGAAATGTGATGAACAACTTATTGAGATTCAATCTTTAAAATCAAATCTGGAGAAACTTGATGAAAAACTAAATTCTCTAACTAACGAAAATATCGAGCTAAAAGCTTCCAGCACCTCTGTTTCCGAACTTAAACTTCAACTCGAAGCAAAAAATGAAGAGTCCAAACTTGCTAACATTCGATGGAAAAGAATTCACCATGCTCTCAAAGATGAAATCCGTAGACTTCAAAGGGAGTCCAATTCAGATTCAGCTTCATTCATAACAGAATCCCTTCCCGGATCTACTCCAATTACAGGGTCTAACAGCTTCAAAAATGTACCTGTAATGTCTAGAGCTGAAACCAAGAATTCTGGATTACGGACTTCATCATTAACTTCATCGGTATACGGAGGATCTTTCTCATTAAACAACAGCAATAGCAACACTTCCAAAAACAATATTGTTTTAGAATCGTCTTCACATGAACTTTTAAAAAAATCTAGCTTGGGGATTGGTGTTAAGGATATATCTCATCCTGAATCAACATCGCATCCCAAAATTGAAAGTACTGGTTTAAAAAAAGAAAAGGGTTCTATTTCTCCTTATTTTGGAGATCCAAGTCATATCCCCAATACCCCTCAGCCCATAAGTGGGACCTCCTCTTCAATTAATGCTATCCAACGTAAAAAGGAGTCAAATTCTAATGCTAAAAGCCATTCGCCAAGCCCTTCCGATTCCAGTGCCAAAAGCTTTTCTGAAAAAAGTTCCGATCCTAACTACATTAACGTTGACTACTTAAGAAACGTTCTTTTCAAGTTTTTTAACGACAAGGATCGCAGAGTAAGTTTTTGCTACATATTTCAATCTCTTATTTTGAGTTTTATTCTTATTTTTATTCTTATCTTTAGAACCAAATGGTGCCAGTTTTATCTATACTTCTTAAATGCTCTGCCGAGGATATCAAATTAATACAAAAAATGATTATTTAAATTTTGCCCGGGCTTATTTTTTTCCTTTTCTTCTATTCTATAATTGATTGGGCCATTTTAATTTTCCTATATGCCAAATAATAGCTTCTTTCAGTAGACTGTCCATTTCTTGTTTTACTATTATTTTTTCATTCTTCATACCATTAAAGTATATGTTTTCCCAATTGCCTTTATTCGATTTTTTGGACCTTATAAGTCCCATCTTATTATTATCATTTTTGGCTTTAATTTTCATTTTATGTTTTTTTTGTCTCTAGTTTATTTTAATGATAATATTTAACTTTGGGCGTGAATGTATGTATTTCAAGGGCACTAAATTTTCCAACCATGATAAAAATAAAATTTATAAATTCAGTAATCATTCCAATTGACACCTATGGTGGTGAGACATTCGGTATGAGTGAATGCCGAACTAAGCCAATACAAATTGAAATTGATAAAGCAATAAGACACTTGCTAAAGTAGGGAAATCAACTGCCATGGAAAGACTAAAAATGAGCTGGGTATAAAATCCGTGTTCTTGAAAACCAGATTATCCTAGGAGCGTGTATTCCACAAATGAAAAATATCTAAAGCCCAAATAACCGACTTGATTAATAATCTCCACCGATCCCGAATGAGTACATGGGTGATGGGAACATCAAAATGGCTGAAAAAATAGTGTCAACCCGGAGGAATTTTTCAAACTGATGAACCATTGGCCGATCTAAAAAATTTAAATAAACGATCCAAAATTCACAATGGGTTCTAAATCGAGGAATAAAAAGTTCTGAAAGTTGGATTAAACTTCAAGCCCTGTACCCAGATCAGCAAATAGGCTTCCAAGAAATCGAAAAAATACGAATTGGTCAGCTTTGGATGGTTCAGCTCCCGGCCAATGCAAAAATCATCAACGGAGAATTTAAATTCCTTTTTCCTTTTCGCAAAAAAAAAACGCGTCAAAGGCAATGGTGTACTTATTATTAGTGTGCGAAAAATGGGAAAGCGTCAGCAGAAATAAAATTGAGCAAATTTTGGCTCGAAATATTGATTTTAGAGAGAATTTTGGTGATTCTTCTCCCGATCCAACTCAGTTGGTAAAGATCAGAAAACTCCTTGGGGAGGGGGAGGGGGGTCTAAAAAACCTAATTTTCAGCTCCGGGCTGACTACGCCAGCCAAATGATTGAACTGGAAACAGCGAAATTTTTGGTTGGCATTCGTGTTGCCGGTCTATTAACACTGGAAGGTATTAATAGACCATCAAACCCCTTGAAACAATACCCGATGGTTAATAAGCTGATAGAGCGGTTGAGCGAAGCTGAGTAGAAATTTTTTTACAAAATTTCCAACTTTTTTTAAAAAAATTTAATATTGTTTTTATTAATTTTTATTGGGTTTAAAGATAAATTCTGCGTAAAAAAAAATAATTAAGATATGTTTTCTTATTTAAAAAATATTTTGGCATGATCCGCCAAAACTGATCATAGTGATAGAAAATTATTCAATCAGTGAATTTGAGTAATTTTTTAGGGTTTGGTTAGAAATCTCGGTATCGCTTAAAGTATTTAATTTTTTTTATCAACTAATTTTTTGGGAGGTGGAGGAGGTATATGTACCCTCACTAAGAAAAAAGATCTCATAGCTACTATCCGCCAATGATCTAATGATAATAGGAAATAGATCAGAAGTTCTCCGAAATTTTTTATTTTTTATATCTTTTATGGTAGTTATTTGAAAAATAAAAAACGAACTTTCCACATTCGAAATTCTTAGAATTGGTACCAAAATATCTATTATTTCATGCCCCGTTGTCAAATTAGGATAAATCTTCAAAAATCATAATAGAGGTTTTATCGAATAAATATACCTATATTTGCAATGATCTTCAATAAAGAAATTTTTATTATGATATGAAAAATTAAGTCATAAATAAAAATTATCCTCCAATTTCACTTTTTTCGACGAGCTTATTAGGTGATAATAATAATAATTTTTAAATAAGATAAGCAAAATTTGGAAACAGGTAACATTTTAACTTCTCATTTTTTTATCAATATTTATATGGGTTCTTTTCTTAACCTCCTCCCTCTTAATAAATAGCTATCTTATTATTCATTAAAACGGCACATATAGTGATATTTATTTTAGATTTAATATTTCGATTTTTGTGTGTGCTATTTATTCATATTTAACAACATTCAAATAATTTAATCTGTAAATTCAATAAGAAAAACTACCTAAAGGTGAAATTATTTTTTTAAGAACAAAGTGGGGTAAATAGGAGATTTTTTTCGATAACATAATTTTTTTTACTTTTTTAACCTATTTTCTACAGTAAAATTCAATCATCGCCTTGCAATAAGAAGTTTATAAACTCATTTAATCTATTATATTTCCGATAAAGGACTTTTTTTGCGATTCAATTGCGTATTATTAAATATACTTTTCTCTTTTTTAGAGAAATATTTAAAAACTGGGGAATCATTCATGTTTTAACAGAAATCTCCTATTATCAAAGAAAACACACAGATAATATAAGACTTTTATGGATCAATAATTTCATATGCATTGATTGAAAACGGGTTTAAGTCAAAATTAAAGAAAAAAATCTACATAAATTGTTGTACTAAAAATCTAAAACCTTAATTCAAACATTACAAAACCTTATAATTTGCTTGTTTTCGAGATTATTTTGTGATTTTTTAATAGCCTTGCCAATTAATTATCACAAAAATAATAAAACTCTGATATCTGTAAACTGTTATTTGATTTATAAAAAACCCAAAACGCATCTCAATTTACTTAAAAAGACAGGTATTTTCACAAAAAATAGAGCTACAAGCAAATAAAAAATAATATACAGCATCAGTTTTGTATATGTTATAAAATCTAATTTCAAATAATACCAAATTTTATTCGAAATTTGATATTTTATTATTTTTTATAAAGGTACAAATTTTCATTTTACCTTAATACTATTTATAAATATAGCAATCATGAAAAATATTAGATTTTATAAAACTGATAATTCAAAAAAATGAAAACTTGTTATTAATTAAATGCGATGGGCTTTCAATTTATCAGAGGTATCATACGGAAATTATTATGTAAGAAGATAATACTTTTACCAACTTAAATATATATCTAGTAATTATTGGTTAGCATTAAACTACATCGAAAATAATATTAAAAAGGTCAGGATTTTTTTTTGATTATACAGGGCTTTTAACAAGTCTGAATAATCATTGAGATTAAAAATCTCACCTCATCTCCATTCTCATCCCAATTGGTTGTTGTAATATGAATAATTAATTATCGGTTTTCAATGAAGAAAGTAGATCCGAAACGGGATCGAGAAGAAATAGAACCGCCACTACCATTAAGTAAATCTGAATATATTTAAAGGCTTGGAAATTATATTTGCGGAAATCTGCTGTTTTTAAAAGCCAGAATAACCTGAAGTGCAATTTTTACAGTATGAAAGAGTCCAAAACCTGGAATTAATATCTAAAAGATAACTCAACTTGATCATCTATGGTCAAATATGTATAATAAAATTCCCAAAGTTTAAACAAATATTCCCAAACTGTGGATTTTTCAAACCAAAAATAAAAAACCGATTTTCTTTTTTAAAATACTTAATCTGCTATTCAAAAATAACCCTAGACCGGGAAAAAAGAAACTCTGTAATTTTTTCCGAAATTTGGGTCCCGTTTCCAAACCATAGAATAAACACCCAAGAGGCTTAAATTTTTTGAATTTATCAATCTTTTAAGGCTCAATCCCTAACCAACTCCAAAATCATATATGTTAAATTCAACTTAATTTTTCCTCTTTGCAAAAAATATTTTCCAGCCTGTTTAGCGCCTCAATTAAGTTCGAGTAAAATTTGATAACGTTCTAATGTTTATTAGTTAGTATTTTTTTAATCTAATTAATATTTTTTGCTAAATAGTGGAGTTTATTTTTCCGTTATGGATCGATTGAATCGGGTTTGGAAAGTTGATGGGTGGAGGGGAAGGGTGGTAGTTTAAACCCCCTTTTTTTCAGAATCGAACTGGATAATTAAACCAAACAGTTGAACTTAGCTCAGCCAAATATTTGGATGGTATTCTTGAATGTAGAACATTGGTTCTAAAATCTATTAATGGAACTCCAATCTTTTACATACTGTTAAAGATAAATGAGTAGCTAATATAATTTTTGAGCGGAGTTAATTATAAAATTTCATCGAATTTCACAAACTTTTTCATAAAATTTTAATGTTTTTTAAGTCGACTTTTTTATGATTTATAAATCAAACATAAATTTTCAGTTTTTTGTATTCTTTTATTGTTATTGTGATAAATGTGTGCTCGTTTTACAAAAAAAAAATCGAGATAATATCTGAAATAATTATAAATTTACCCAATCAGTCTACCCTCTAATTTAAAAAAAGAATATTGTTATTTCTGTCAATTAAGAGTACTCGAATTTATCTATTGTAAATGATTTAAACAGCTTATAGCGATTTGTATTATGTTTGGGTCCTTCGATCATAATTTTAGTTGTTAAAATTTGAGGATTTTTATAAATTTTTAGAACTGAATGGTCCCCACCCCCCTCACCATTATTATTTATTTTTTTCTCTGTTTATGGATAAAAATATTTAAATTTTTTAAATAATATTTTCTTATAAATTGATTACACGCCGGATAAAAAAAATTTTTAATAAAAATTTTGTAATTTTATAAAATAATTTATTGAAAGTAATCAATGTATAAGTTTTGATAAATGGAGAATTTTTCGTAATAATATAATTTAAATATCTTTCTCTCAAAATAAATAACCATATTTTATTAGAGATTTTTAATCGTCTAACCGATCCCGATATGTGAAAAAATAAATTTTAATATTGTGATAGAGTCTAAATAAAAATATTTAGACCAATTTTTATGATGCTAACCCGATATTCGAACTAGGATAAGTGAAAAAAATTGTTAGAAAATGATTTCTGATACCCATCAGTATTCGGATTTTTACCATTTAAAAAATTCAATATTTTTTTATTGGTATAAGCTATTAAAGCATCAAAATTAAGTGTAATTTTGGTTTTTTTAATTAAATCATGACTTTCTCAAACTTTTCTATCTACAGATTTCTTTTTTCAATTTTATTTAAAATTAATTTTGATTAAAAGAGAGATAAAAGTTGTAAATAAAAGATCTAAAAAAACCAAAAATAGATAAATTTAAAACTTTCTTGGGTTATTCCTAAATATGTTAATGGTGATTTATATTATTTTTTAGTCTCGAGCCTAAATTTCCGTTATTTTTAGCAAAAACTTATTTTATTTTTCGTATCATTATAAAAGAATTCATGAAAATCAAAAATTAAAAAAAGGGGTTATATTTTTTTTAAAAGGTCAAAAGCTAAAAATACGTAATTTATAGGTTTTCAGAATAAAAAAAATCAAAATTATTTTGTTGAATAACTATTGATATACGTAATAAAAATTTTAACAACACTTTTTTCCAGAATATTTCCTAAAAACGCAAAAACAAATTACAAAATAAGAACGCACCAATTTCTGGATTTTTTTTTGTAAGGATGAGGGGCTAATTTTCTATATATATATAAAACACATTATAAATTCATTTTGTTTTGACTTTTCAAGAAAGGAATGTAATATTAATAACAGTTTAAAATATAATTTAAATTATATATTTAATAAAATTTATGGAAAAACAAAATATGCTGCATTTTAAATTTGAAAAAATCGAAAAAAATGGAGAAATTATACCGTTGTTTGAAAATATCCGCCTATAAATTGTTAAGAGGTATATTATTTCCGCATTTTATGGGATTCAGGGGAATAAAATCGGTTTTATAATTTATTTTCTGTATTATTTTCTTTGATTATAATTTAAATCGACTTATTCTTTTTATCTTTTTTTGGTTTTTTGATATATAAATTTCTATAATAAAAGTCTTTAAAAGAATAACTATAATAATTTGGAAAGATATCATTTATCTTGTTTAGGTTTAATTGGTTGAAACTAAAAAAAACATAAAAAAAATTAAATTAACTTAACGTTTTTAAGAATGTGGGATGAGTGTGATTTTTTAAATCCTATATTTTTTAAAAAAAATTGATTGTTTGTGTTTGTATATTTTAAATTTTGCTATTTTTGAAAAAAAATCCGTAAAAATATATAGACTTATTATTTGATCCAAAATGAAAATCCCAAAAAAAAAAAACTAAAGTTTAAATTGTTGGTGATTAATTGATATTTTGGCTCTTTTTTTTATTATTTATCGATTTGGTTTCCAAAAATTTAATTATATTTAATGTATGTTAATAAGTTATATGGAATCAATTTTTTTCGGTTAAAACCCATTTAAGTGGTTTCAAATCTTTAATAAATTAATTTCACGATTTTTTATTCATTCATAACTTCATCTATTATTCCGAAATTTCCTATTTTTTATTTATCAAATAATTCTCTAATATAATTTTATTACCGATAACATTGAATGAAAAATAGATTCCGTTTTTTTTTATTTACGCAGTAGTGTAGGCAGCTAGATCGATAAAAGGGCCAAATTAATAGTCTTAAAAAATCAGATTTTATTTATACTGTGAAAAAAACAGACTAGTGAATGTTAGAGATGATATAAAAAATTATAAAAAATGATGCTCCGTACCAGGATCGAACTGGTGATCTTCGCGTGACTCTAATATAGAATTTGTAACTATAAGCACGACGCATTAACCAGCTATGCTAACAGAGCTTGAAAACCTGAGATATATTTTTTATTAATTATATTTGTATAATTTTTGTGTAAAATATTTTCTCTATATTGTATATATATATTTTAAAAATTAGATGATTAAACTAAAATTTCAGATCAGTTTTAATTAGCTATTTTACTCCAATATCTATTTCAATTCTTTTTTTTAATAAACGAATTTTCTTATAGATGTTATTTATTTTAATCCTTGTATATCAAAAACTGAATATTAGTCTACCAGTGAAACAAGTGGGGGTTTTTAAAAAAATATTAATTTTTGACATATAGAAAAAAAAATAGTCAAAAATAAGATTTAATGAAAAATTTTGTTTACATAAAAGACTAAATTTTATAAAATTAAAAAAACTATTAATTCAAAATATATTAATCCAATGGAGTTATATTAGTGAATATCGATTTGTGTCTATAAAATTATTTAATTGAAATGGATGTATATTTATCAAAATAATAATAATACTTCGATAAAAACGTATTGTCTATATTAATATCTGCTTAATGAATATTTCCGCATTTATTTCAAATGTTATTTTTTTACTAAAATAGAAAAAAGTTATCAAGATTCATGTATATACTGAGGTTAAAAAATGTTATGTGTTATCTGATACTATATGTTGTTTGAAAATTTTATGAAAAAATTGATGATTAAGCTCTATTTTTATGTATTGATGGGTTATATCAGTGTATACCAATACTTATTAATATAGTATACAATAATAATAGTCTTTTGATAAAATTAACAAAAAGATAAAGTCATATTTTGATATATTGACTCCAAAAATCCCAATTCAATTCAAAAAAAAACGCAATTTACTTATATTTTTTGTATTAATTCCATTATTTTATTTTAAATATTAGTCCAGAGCTTTTTATTATTTTTTTATTATTTTTTAAAAGGGTTAAATATAGTTTTGTATTCTAGAATTATATAAACGAGGGTGGGGGGGGGGGGT
>LSSL01001838.1:2069-15424 GCA_001953115.1 Smittium mucronatum
GATTTCGAAAAAATTGGGACCAAATAAAAAAACGAATACAATTTGAAAAAAGCAAAATTAAATAAATTTTAAGTAAATTTTAATCAGAAATAATTAGATTTAATTTGGACGTATTGTATACAATTATAATAAAAGTGAAAAAAAATACAAATTAAAAAGAAAAGTTACGAAAGAAAGAAAGAAAGTAAATTATAAACAGAGAAAAAGTGAATTCAAATTTTTTTGAGCTATAAATCTAAAAGAATATAATATTCTATTGTATTTTTATTTTTCGAGGGATAAAAATTGGTGATAAATCATTAAATTGGCGAATGATTCATATAGGGAGCATTAAGATGTTCTTAAATATTCGCAAATTTATGGATAATAATAATATATTTTCAAATTAGGAGTCATGTTTGTAAATTTAAATAAAAAAATAAGATAAATCCAAAAAAGTAACTTTTATTTTTTATTTTTTTATATTTGATCTCGAGAAATTATTTTGAAACTGTAAAATTTGAAATCAAATCCGCATTTAGTTAGAAAAAAGCTGGGTAGGAGGAAAAGGAACAAATTTATCATATGACATATTTTCCAGAGTTTTAAATTAACCTAATTTATGTAAAAAAATTTTTTTTTGACATTTAGCTAAATTTTATATAATATAAATAAATAGCATATTTGTAAAAAATATTCTAAAATAGAATGAAAAACATATTAAGCGGAATTTATGAACATTATTGAAGATAGGAGTCAGAAAATTTTTTTTTTAAATACAGGATAAGCCAAGTTTCATTAACACCAGTAGCTATTAAATCTATATACTTATCTGAATTTGTAGAATTAATACCTAAAAAAGATATTTTTTGATTAATAAGGAAATGTACAGACCGAATATTGAGAAGGCTCAAAAACAATATTTGAAAACCTAAAAGATGAGAACCCAGAATTTATGATCCGAAAGAAGGTAGATATTTAATTTTATAGTATTAATTAATTTCCCCGATTTATTTTTTTGGATAACTGATTGAAATTGTGTACACAGAAAGTTAGTCGAGACACAAATTCCAGAACATTTACTGTTAAAAAGGCCCATTTTGAACAAAAAAAAGGCTGAATCTCGGGAAAATAAGGGTATGAAAAGAAATTTCATAAAGAAATTTCTGGATTATTATAGGCCATGGAAGCTCTTTCTTTTTATTAAAGGGAATAATGCCAATCTGTTAATTAGAAAAGGTATGGGGATATAAAGAAAAGGTGCAGGTGATTTTTTTTTGGATTATCTTTAACAAGAAAGCCAAGTTTATATATTATTGGGTGGCCTTATTCTATTTTAATGTTAAAACTTAAAGAAAAAGTTGGTTAGCCGATATTTTAAACGCTTGTGTAGATTATTTGATACAAAAATCCCTATAAAATGAAAATGAGATTATAAAATAGTAATAATAACAGATAAAGATAGATTAATTTTACTAATAAGAGGTTTTTATATCAATATGATGGTGTATTATTGCTTTATCATGGTCCATACCCTTAGATTATAAATATAAAAGAAAATGAATGGGGTTTTTTCAAATCAGAAATTAAAGAAAAATGTCTCGAAAAATTAAAATACTTCATGATTGTGATCCAAATCAGAAATATACCAAATTAGAGTGGAAATATAGGATAATAAAATAAAATATCTAAGAATAAATTGAAATTTAGTAACATAAATGCACAGAAAATTTAAAATCATGTAAACTCATTTTTTTATGATGAGATTTAACTAAGGGATATGATATTCGGTTCATAATTGGAAATTTTTTTAAATTATTTTTTTCACTCGAAAAATTCAAGCTTCATAAATTGGTGTTTTTAATTTAATATAATCTTTTATTACCAATTTTTTCAAAAAAATTGCAATTATGAAAAAAATTTCTTGAAAACAAAAATCTTTTTAAATTCCTATCTGAATTTTATAAAATTTAGCTAAATGTCAAAAAAAAATTTTTTTTTACATAAATCAGGTTAATTTAAAACTCCGAAAAATATGTTATATGATAAATTTGCGAATATTTAAGAACCTCTTAATGCTCCCTATATGAATCATTCGCCAATTTAATGATTTATCACCAATTTTTATCCCTCGAAAAATAAAAATACAATAGAATATTATATTCTTTTAGATTTATAGCTCAAAAAAATTTGAATTCACTTTTTCTCTGTTTATAATTTACTTTCTTTCTTTCTTTCTTTCGTAACTTTTCTTTTTAATTTGTATTTTTTTTCACTTTTATTATAATTGTATACAATACGTCCAAATTAAATCTAATTATTTCTGATTAAAATTTACTTAAAATTTATTTAATTTTGCTTTTTTCAAATTGTATTCGTTTTTTTATTTGGTCCCAATTTTTTCGAAATCGTATCGGAAAATTGTATTTAATTTGAAAATCCAACAACGCCTAATAAATCCGAAACTTTTTATTACAGTATATTTGTGCACATTATTTTTTTCTAAATAACAATTTATATTTCTAAAATTTTCCATATTTTCATTTTGGTAAATCACTGAAGTCAAAATAAATCGCTTTGTATCTTTTTAATATCGCATGTAAGTTTTTATAACATAGATTATAATTTTTTTTTTATAAAATTTATAATTTTAAAACCATAAATAAACACTAAAACTACATAACTCCTAAATTTTAAATTTAAAAATTGCCATGTGTCGCCTCAATTTCTAAAAATGAAAATTTCCAGGCTTATTTCATATTTTCCTAGGAATTCAATTTATTGAATTTCTAAAACGGATAAATCATAGCAAAATATCCCCAAATAAACCGACATAATTATTTATGAAGCTAAAAACCAGTTGAGTGTCTGTTTATCTCAATTTTAAATCATAAGATTATGTATTTTTAAGTAAAAAAAGCTTTGATTAAACTTTTTTTCGACCATCAATGGAAAAAAAAAATATTTAGAAATGTAGAACTATCTTTCATATCTAATTATTTTTTATTTAACAAATATTTTTTAATATTGAGCTTGATTTATTAATATTGGAACTTAGTTTTTTTTCCGTGTGACCGAGCCGATTTTATTACTCATATATAGGGCATCTTAATTTTTGAAAGATAAATAAATGCGCGGATAATAAATTTAATTTACGAATATTCTGAATTCATATAATAAAAAAAATAAGCAATTCTTTTTGAATAGATGAATTGGATATCATTAATACAAAAAAAAATTAATAAGTTGAGTGTAAAAAATATTATAAGTTTTTGAATAATTTTAAACTGGAAGTCAATGTGTCTTATAAAAAGGAAATATACTTTTTTTATTAATCTGTCTTCATCTGTAATGTAAGATTTTAGTGATGAAAACGGATATTATTTCCAAAGAAATTTCTTATTTAATAGTATTGACCCGATGGATATTTAAAATTTTTTGTCTTTCTTATTAATTATCTTGCTACCATTTATGTTTTTAAATTACATATATTCCCTTATAAAAAATAATCGTGACTATTTAAAATTTGTTTTTTAACGCCTAAAGCTCATTAGAAACACATAATCAGTGATTTTATATAATAATTTCGACTGAAATTCAAATTCAGGGATATCAGGCTCTTTGTGATTCCAAAAATGTCCAAAAATTCATCTATACCACTTTCACGTATATCACCGAGAAATAAACCGTCACGTGTTTCACCATAATAAAATTTTAAATTAAAAATGATTTGAGATTTATCTTCGAAATTTGTGTTTCCTATTTAAGGAATGATATTTTCCCGTTCAATTCTCACACAAGAAATTTTAATAAAGCCAAAAGACCCGTCAATTATATCTATATTTTTTTTTGTACCGAGTATTTTTTAAAAATATATCAATGTATTTTCATTTTCCTTATAATATTTTCTGAGAACCTGAAACATTTTAACCAAATATTTATTAAATATGGATATTAAACATCGAAAAATATACTTTATTATAGATTTTTTATTCGTTGGGTAAGGATAAAAACAATATTTACTTGTTTAATAATTTTTTTAAATTACTTTGAGTGTAAAGATCATTATTTAAGAAATCTAATATTTTGAATCTCGTATTATATTTGAGAATATACTCTTTTAGTAAAATTTTTGAATAGATTTGAAAAATTTCACTATTTATCTTTTTATTGATGGAAGCTTTTTTAGATGGTATATAAATAACTAAGGAATCGTTTTTAGTACCAAGTTTCAACGCTACTATGTTTTAGAGGCTAAATATTACTACTTTTTAAACTTAAAATCCCACGTTAGAATTATGATAGGTATTTTTAAGGCCTCATCTTTTTATCCTTTAAAATACGGAGCTTATTTTTCATTTATTGAAATAAAATCTCCGTTGGTATTCCTTTCCAACGAAGGCAAGTTTTATCAAAATTAAAAAAAAAATAATAAATAATTATTTAAATAAAAATAATAATAAAAATAATAAGCATTATATCGCTTTACGTGGAAGATAATTTTCATCTTTAATCATCTTGATTAACTCATCTTGAAAGTTTTTATCTGAATCAATATCGGCTTTAGAAGACTCTCCAAATATTTTCACATTATGAGGCCATTATCTTTTTCTAATTTTTTAAATTTTTTTATAAAACCCCATTATTTTTTAAAAAATCTACATTTGAATCATCCGGGAAAATAACTTCATACTTAGAAAAAATTTTGATTACACTTTTTCCAAAACCGTTTTTATTGTATACTTTTTCATTATCTGATTCCTATCTCACAATACTATCGTTTTTTAATTTCATATTAAGAATATTAAAGATTTTTTAAAATAAGTTTTACTTGCAATTTTTTTTAAACATTATTTTTTCAGCCTTTCTAACTTTGAATAGAATAGAATAATTTTAATTTATACCAAATAAATTTTGCTTATAGACTTTATTCTTGAAATTTTATTTGCGTTATTTAGGTATGGATATTGTAAATATATCAAAATTTTCAGAAATTTGCACTGGGTTTCTTTTTTTAAAGATTATTTTTCATTTTCTCATTTTATAAAAATAAAGTTTTTATAAAAATAGTTTGTAATGAAAATTTTATTTTGATAAAATAACATCAGATCACTAAAATATGAGATGTGAAATATCTATTTTTAGATTTATTTTTCTGGATTTAATACATTTTAAAATAGCTCTCAGTAATAGTACAGCTTAATTTTTAATTTAAAATAGTACATAGAAAATTAAGAGGATTTTCTTATATCCGAAAGATAAAAAACCAAATAATTAACAGAGTTACGAAAATAGAAAATCCCGAGCTTTGTATTTTAATTTATGATTTTAAAAAGATAATTTGTAACTTTAAAGCTCGGATGTGAAGTGGTTAGAACTAAACGAAATATTACCGAACGGGTTTTCAACAAAATTTGGTAGAATTTACCTGATAAAATCCTGAATCCTGAATCCTCCATCCGATAATACTTTTTGTAGTAAAAAAATAAAAGCATTTTTTAGAAATTAAAATCCCGTATCGATAATAAAAATGATATCGAGAATGAAAACAAAAAAATCATTTATATTGGGGGCGGGGAGGGGGGTGTTTGATAGAGTCCCTTTTAAAATTTGACAAGAATATGTGAATTAATTTTGATATTGAACCAGTCATTAAAGAAATTAAGGGAAAAATAAGTGAAATATAGAATTTTTTGAAATATATTCCATAAAAAAAATTTATCTATAAAATCAAAACACAAAAAAAGCATGAAACCATTAGAAAAGAATACATAAATTATTTATGAATCCGTGTATATTGAAGATTATAAATACAAAATCATACCATTTTATAATGGGCTAAATATCCGGGGCTTAGCCGAAGAATCCTAATGAATTTTTAAAAATATAGAATTTCTGAGTATATGGTCCTAAAAAGATTTAAATACGACTAATTTCCATTAAAGAGCATAAAATTAATCGTTAAAAAAAATTAGATCCCTTGTATTATTTCGGTAAATTATATCAAATTTTTCATGCTGATGAATGCTGTTAAAATATATGTACCCACTTTAAAGAGACCACACAAAGAAATTCGAATATTATGAAATAAAAGTAGTAGCCAATAAAATTAACGAAAAAATGTTTTTTGAAATAAATAATAAACCTGAAAAAATTGATACAAAGTAAAAGGTAAATAAAAAAAATATATACATATATGAAAATTTAGAATATACAGTTTTTAGTAATTTATTTAAATGAAAAAATAACCCTTTGTATTTGAGATATTAAAAAATTATGATTTTTTTGTTTTTTCTAAATTATTAAAGTACCAACTCCATTTAAATATTAATATAATATTATTAGTGATTATACTAAATTGAAAAAAAAATATTAGAAAAATTCTGATATTATTCATAAATATACGAAAAAAATAATTTAATGGAATTATTCTTAGGTCAGATGTTTTGAAAAAAAACGATAGTTATGTATTTGTGATCGAAAATAAAAAATAACATAACTTTTAAGCTTTTTTTATACATAAAGTCGTTACAAAAATTAATTATATTCTAAAAATCTAATAGATTTTAAGAAGAAAATCTAAAATTTATCGGAAATACTTTTGCGAAAATATTTTCAACTTTAGGTTTATTCATTTTTAAAAGAAATTTATTATTTTTGAGTGTGAATAAATCATACAATAAAATAAGATATAATATAATATAATATAATATAAAAACATTTATTAGGCTTTATTATATCCAATTAAACTATAATTTTTATTATTATTCATAGCATCAACTTTCATTTGTTAATTTTGATTCGAGATTAATATTTTTCTATAAATCTATTTCAAATAATTTTAGACCTATTATGACTTTAGGTAAAATTTTATTTTAAAATTATTTACTATAAATAAACATAGAATAGTTTTAATTAAAATATTTACGATTTAATATAGGTTTATGATAGTAAGAGCCAACATAAAGATGCCAAAATTTTACGGGTTAATATTATTTCTTTAAATTTTATAAATTTGCATTAATATTGAAATTAAATATGATATAAAAGCGCGAAAAATGTGTGAAAGTATTATTTTTTCAAAACAGAATAGTTAAATCTTAAAATACTCATTTTTTCCGATTGGGGATCCAATTTCATAATTGGAAAATTGTAGTAGAGTTTTTATATGAAATTTTTTGAGAACTAATAATATAAAGAAAAAGATTATAAAAATAAAAAAACTAATTATATTTCCCATTTAACTGGAATATAAATCTTTGTTTAAAATGTAATCTGTGGTGCTTTAAAATCTGACTTATATTTATTTATCTATTATCGTAAAAAAAATATGTTAAATAAACTTGATTTTCCATTACTTAACACTTAATTTAATAATATATGTGCATTTTATTGTCCTCAAGTTATAGGAATTTCATAAACTATATTCATTAATAGATATTTAAGTTTATTATAGGATCAAATACGTTGATTTCTAATAGATGCTAAATTTTATTATAAATATTTCGAAAATAAGGGGAAATTTCTCAAATTCTTATTTTTTAGAGTAAAAAATATTTTAATTTTTTTTGTCAATTTCACATTAATATAATTAGACAATTTTTATAAATTGTATAAATATTATCTGTATAATTAATTTATAATATATATGAATAATGAAATAAGAGTATTTTTTGAGAAGTTTCAACATAAAATTTTATTTATATATTTTTTTTACAGAGTCAATTTATTTAAAAAATAGAGATGCAAAATTGATAAAATTAACACCAATTTTAGTTTTGTTACATTTCAAAAACTCTTTATTTCCCTTTATAGATTTTATTTTATTTTTGAAAAAATTAATACGATGCCTTATTCCAATAAATCACTAAATTTCGACATCTAAGTGCTAAGATATATAATAATTTTTAAAAAGTGATTTTAACTAGCATAGATATAAAAAAAAATTCATTTTTTTGCTAGATTTTTTTTTGGATTACTAAAAGAATGTTTTGCTTTTTAAAATCTAATAAAAAATATCTATATAAATTCACCTCAACTGAGCTTATATTTTTAAAATAATCAGTTTAAAAATTCGATAAATTTTAATCTTTTGCCCTTTAAAATCTCTTACATATTTAAATTTGAGGTTTAATATATATATATTTTATAATATCAAAGGATTTTTTATATAAACTATCTTACTCGATTTTAATTCAACTTTATTATTGGATAAATCTTTATATAATCTTTTATCCCAACATTTGGTTCCATAAAAGAATTATTTTTTTAAATTTTTTTTATAAATAAATAAATTTCGAAAAATGTTATGTATTTGAGAACCAAGCAAAATTAAATATGCTTTTACTCATTAAAACTTTATTTTAAGTAAGCTCTTAGTGATTATTAATTTTATAAATCGGATTTCTTATTTATATCTAAAAAAAAATCAATAATAATAGTATTATTTATCTGATCTAGATTATTTTTTTTTATTCAGTGCTCTCAAAGCCCCATTATACTCTAGAATTGACAAAAACGCTGTAAATAAAATTTTCTGGACAGGAAACTATTAATTAACTACATGAAATGCAAATAATTCCGATTATATATTTATAAAAGTTGAATATTTCAACAAATAGTGACAAATATTTATATTTTCATCACATCTACACGCTAAATCAAAATTATAAAAATTAAATCGAATAAATGAATTAGAAATTTTTTTTTACGATTTACTCCTAAACTTAAACGATTTGGTTAATTGATAAGTAAATACAATTTTTGGCTCAATGAAACTTTAAATTTGTAAGAGAAAAAAACTTATAAGAATAAAATAAAATTGACTGGTAGCATCTTCACATAAAAAATCCCAAAAATATTGAAAAATTATTATCTGTAAAAAAAAAAGAAAACACATAGGTATTTAAAAATCAATTTAGTATTATACTTTTTAATATAATTAAATACCTTGAAGATCCGCACAAAATTAAAGGATAAAATCATAGCATGAAGAAAAGGCTGAATGAATTTAAGTCGAAAATATCAAGAAAATGAATATAAAGCAGCGAAATAAATCGAAAAAAAGATCTGGTGTGAATTTTTTGTATTTCAGAAAGGAAAAGACCGAAAATACTTAATTTTACAAATATTATACTTCAACGGAACACGGTATAAATTATTGATATAATAAAAAACGGAGATTTAATAAACAGTTTATAAAATAAAAATTTATAATATCAAATATCTTTTAACTAAATTTATATAAAAGTGAAAATAAAATAAACAAAATTAATTTATGGTAAATTTCCAACCTCAAAATTAGATTTTATTTTTAAAAAAGATTATTAATATGAGAAGAAATAGCTAAGCATTTTTAGATACCGCAAAATTCCTCATCTCACTAAAAAATAGATAATTGAAGGTATTTTTTTGACTCTACGAACCTCTTCATTGAGAATAAATAAACATCTCAGATCAATAATTACTAAAATTCGAAGCTTTTTTTTTTAAAAAAATATTTTAAATAATTTTTTTTGATATATATAAATTGTATAAGGATCCAATTTTATTTTTTTTGGAAAAAAATGTTAGATTGATTATTAAATTTGAGCCAGAATTTGATTTGAAAGACAAAAATAATGCAAAAAAATCCCTTTAATTTTCTGGAGATATTAAAACCAGATTGATCTAGCCAAATTTTTTTATGGAACGGGAGATAAAAATCCACTATAAATATTTGGTTTTCGAATAAAAATAATTTTGATTTTTTTTTGGTGATATCAGTGTCAAAATAAAAAACGGGTTCATAAGTAAATCTAGCCAATTAAATCCCTCACGGGGATATCTTTTTTTTGGAGAGGGGGGGGGATAATTTTATTTCTCAAAATAAACTTGTTCATCACCGGTTAATTTGGGTTAATTCTACTACTACCTTATCCTCCTCCCGAGTAAAAATCTTTTAATGATGGTATGGATATTCCAGATAAAATTATTTTTAAATCTCATTATAACGTAAAAATATCTCTTGAAGATGGTTCTTAAGAGTATTTAAATGAATTTAAATGTTGCCGATGGTTTCTATTCGCCGGATATGATTTTTTTTGGGAATTAAAAGCCAAGGAATTGTTTTCTATAAACTTCTGGGGATGGGTTTTTGCGACTGGATCAAATTTTTATTTTAAGATAAGCTAATTTATCCTAGACTAGGCTGAGATCAATTTTATTAATCCGAAAAACTGTGATTCCATGCTTAATGATTCATAATTTTTGAAATGAGCTGATAATAATAGCTATTTAAATTTTCTCTATAAACATTCCAATTAGCGATTCGATGGAATTAAAATTTAAATAATAAAATTTTCCACCGAATAAACTTAAGGAAATCAAGTTTATCGAAAAAAAATTGTATTAGATTGAAAATTTAAACTTAATTTTTTTTACCAAAAACCAAAAAATTCGAATACACACCTTATTCAGTGCATGCATAAATCTTCTTCATTTTTTTTTAAAAGAAATAAATCGAAATTTATTATTTATATATATATATAAGTCCAAAATATTATGTTAGATGTGATGAGTGCTTTTAATCATAAAGTACATTTTAATTAATAATTCATATTTTTTAAAATAAAATTTGAAATAATCCGCGTATAAATTAATTTTTTTTATGAAATGTTATTATAAGAAAATTAGAATTTTTTATATCAAATTATGTTGCATTAGAACCAAGAGGTTAAAGAAAATTAAATCTCATGGTATTCGAGAAAATAAAATGAATCCAATTGAGCAGCCCGATGAGATCGGATAATTCCGTCAAATAAATTTTTTTGTTTTTTTTAATTTAATTTTTTTAAAACTATATTTTGATAGCATCATTTTTTTTTATTGAAAAAAATAATGTGAATATATTTTTTAATAGTTGATTAAAGAAGCAATTCTTGTAAAAGAAAATTTGATAATAAAAAAAAAGGGATTTTCAATTATCCGATTATTTTTTAAAGTAAAACTGTTGATGGAATAGTTTAAAAGCTACAAACATAGAAGCTTGGATTGATTTTTATTTTACTGGGTCATCCTTGATGCGCTTATTTTTAAATAAAACTTAAGATAATGAGTCCTTTTGCATACTTTAATTGAGAAAGCAATAAAGTTGCAAACATTTATTAGTTTTAAAAAATTATTTTTTGGGAAATTAGACGTCTGACTAAGTCCATCTCTCTCTTTTTTTTGAGCTCTATTTCACCAAATTTTCTTGGAATTGATAGAATTTAAGTCAGTTCCATAAAAAATTAAGAAGAGATAAATCATAATTTTTCAGGGGGTTCTTTGATTATTTTTTAATATAAATTCTTCTATTACTACGCAGTACTTCATTATAAACCATTATTTGAAGTTTGGAGAATATATTTTATCGGAAACATCAATTATTTTTATTGATATGTCAAGAAAATCTAATAAAATAGTAGCGCTGAAGCTGAAAAATTTATCTTTTAATCTTATATTTTATATTTTCTATTCTTTTTTACTCGACCCAATGAAGACGAATTTTATTTAGAAACAGTTTCAATATTTTTAGAATGGAATTTTTAAATTTGTTTGAATTATATCTGAATTAAAATTAAAATTTCTCCATTATATATATATATATTTTTTGCTTTTCTAAATATCTCCCTATTAAATAAAATTTGAATTTATCAAATATTAACGCAAAGCTTGTTTTTTATTGAAATTTTTTTTACTCCATAAAATATCCTTTATGTATTCATATAATTGGAAGCGGTAATTTATTTTGATTATATCCTAATAGGATATATGTAAGGAATTTTTCATCTTCAAATTTCAGTCTATTAACAAATCATTAGTTTCAAATCAAGCCCCATTTTTTAACCCTCTATAAAATTTTATTTAAAACTCAGGTGTAATCACTCATTTCATCTTTAATCACTGCATATATTTATATGAATGAAAATTATCGTTTAATATCGATCGCCGCTAATATAATCATTAGGCAACCAACGAAAACGAAGCATTTAAATATAATAAGTGTATAGCATTGGAATATATCCCATTTAGATCGAAATGAGTGCGTATATTTCAAATGTTTTCAAAAACAGAACAATGATCAAAAAAAGTAAATAAAACCCAAATAAAACATTAAAATGCAATTATTTGTAAAAAAAAACAACCAAAAGGAGAATTTAGCGTTTAATTGAGATGGATAAGTATTTTGAAAAATACGGAAGTTTATCAATATAACGCTTTTTTATCTAAAAAAATCGAAATGATCGAATCCACTCATAAAAAAATATATGTTTTGGTTTATAAGTATACGCAATTTTTGTATCATTTGGTTAAAATTCCACGAATTAATAACTGAAATCCTAACATTTTAAGTTTGTATTATTTCTTAGGTTTTTTTTAAAGAACACGTGAATTCAAACCAAAAATACTACAACTAATCGAGGTATAGCTCAAATTTTTTGATTTAAAAATAATTTGAGAATAGACAAGTTCATTTTTTAGTTGCTACTAGTTAATAAACCGTTTTTTGCTCTTTAATTAGCGATAAAAGAACATATTTTTACCAATGAATACATAAGATAAATACTATAAGTTCAAAATCAAATTTTATAAGCCCTCTAAACGAAGAAATTTAAATTTAAATTTAAATTTTTATTTGATTTATTTAAAATTAGAGCTAGATATATTAAATCAAAATGTAAATAATAATAAAGAAAAGTTGTTAAAATGGAAAAATATTTAGTTCAAATATCTAAATTACTTGATGGTTTTTACTAAGATGAAAATCGGTCAATCAGACACAAATATTATGTATATCTCATTGTAGATCCAAAGCCGTCCTCATCTTTTTCCTAGTCGCTTATCACAATTTCTTTAGACTGTTGTGAAAATTCTCACGGATTACTCTAACTTAAGCCAATTTAGGATTATATCTGATATCAAATTTGCTTAATAAAGACCCTGTTTTAGGAAGTATCACGTGAATTCATCGCCTTATACCAAGATATCCTAAATTAGCAATGATGGAACATAAGTGGGGCTGTACTGGAAGTAGATTCTGTTAATCTTTTTGAATAAACTTCTGATATATCTCCAATCAATCTAAAAGTATACTAAAATCACGTTTAGATCCATACTTAATTAGACTAATAATTGTCACTCTTCTGCCAGACATCCTTTGTAACAATTGAGAATTTTTTTTTACAAATACCATAAAAATATCCTCAAGTTTTTTTTCCCGAATAATTTGCCATTATTTCTATTAGTCTTTGGGAAGAGGAAGGGTTAGTACCAAAGCTCAGAACGATCGCAGAAAAATAAGCATACTGCTTATAAAAAGATATACAAAAAAGTAAGTTATCTTTTTGAGATGG
>LSSL01001840.1:6333-21084 GCA_001953115.1 Smittium mucronatum
CACTTGAAATTATTATAAACCAGTCCAATTAAAATAGAAAAACATGCTGGCTCTAATAAATTACAGCACTTTACCAGTAGAAAATCAGCCTCTAAAATTCATATTTTGATTTAACCAATAATTTTGTAAGTGGTTTTAACTCTGTATTTCCAAATTAGGAAAGTAGTAAAAACATAGTAGGAAAGTGTCCGCTCTCAAATAGAATCTCCCAATTTGTTGATTTTCGAATTTTTATGGTATCCATACTATTCATCTACTTACACTCACCTAATCTCTTTATTAATTATTTCATAGGATCAACATCTTATTAGCGAATAAAAATATTTAGTTTTTTTGAGTTTTGCCAATTTAAATTTACAAGCTAATTTTTGATTTTTAGTGGTCAAAAGTTAAGTGAAATGTCCAGTATTGTCAATTGGCAGTAGGTGAATAGTCACATTGCCAGTTTTAGTTTCAAAATCAATTATTTTTTGAAATCCTATTGTTCTTATACCAAGATTGCTCAAACTATACAAGACGTTACTACTATGAGGGTGGGTAGTAGATTAATAAAACTAGATTTTTTTAGATAGATGTTTGATTTTCACTTTGATGAAATCCCATGCTTTTACTGGTAATTTTTACAACTCATTTGATTTACAACTGACTGAGATACTCGAGCTTGGCTTTTAGATCAGATGGTGAATAAGTCAGTTGGAATTGATTATTTAACAATCTGAAACAAATGGTTATAAGCTGCTATCGCATTTGATCTACTTATATTGAGGTTTTATTTCCAGAGATCAAAAAATAACAATTAAATCGCCATGAAATACTATGCGTGATTTACACTCTATTGTCATAAAATTCAATCATTGTTCAAATGAAGATGATACTTTATTAGATATTTTGGCATCTACAATTTATAATTAAAACGATAAATTTAATCTATTCTAATTGTAGCCGCGATTTCCAATTGTATAAAATATGAAGCTTTTCTATAAAAAACTAACGAAACCATCTTTAAATCACCACCATAAATGATCGATTCTACCTTTCTAATGACACCCACATACGCCATTTATCCCTAAAACAACAATTTGCATTTCCTTCATTTAGCATCAATCATCACAAATAAACACACAGGCATATTGCAACGAAATCTAAATAAATTTCACGAAAAAAAAAATCAACCCAGAGCACAAAAAAATGAAACCAACTCTGAAAACAAACAATAAATTTCTTTTACTTGTATCGCTTTTCCTTTACTTTGTTAGAGCTTATCAAAATCCAATATTTACAACTGTAACAAGCACGATTACAATCACAGTACCTGATGACTACACAGGAGATTTACAACCGGCCACATTTACTAGCGATGTAGAAATTCAACCAATTTCTATTTCAGGTAATAACTGGATACAAAATCCAGAAAATAATAATCGATACCAGGACTTTGCAAGCAATACATTATCGAAAAATTTGATGGCCTCTGAACTTCAAATAACTCAGCTAACTCAGTATTTTTCCAACTATAATGAATATTATGAAAAATCTACATACAATTTAAAGACGCTATCTAGGGAAAAAAAAGTGAATCCTAGACCTACACCAACATCCATGAATTTAAACTTTGATGCGTTTGAAGTGGTCAATACGCAGGTTCCTGTGAGCTATAGCGTTGATAGCTCTACCCTTCTATTATTTACACAAGCGCAATCACCTTCATCAACAGCTCTATATACGTGGAGAGGAAATTACGTGAAACCTATGACAACCTATAGACAAAGAGGTGGGAGTAGATCGAGAAAGGCAGTAAATTCTGGCACTTTACAAAAAATTGGAAACTCTAAAATCACCCCTACGAAAAAAACATCAACCACTAAAGGTGTGAGAATCAGAACCTTCTATAGAAGTTATAATTTCTAAAAGTAAAAAAACTAAAACTTAACAAGCTTCAGATCTCTAACAATATGACTATATTATCATCTCAAGTACTTTTTCAATTTATTCATATCCCATTATCATCAAGTCAATGTCATGTGCTCGCTATTAACCTATTCTTCTGTTTTTATGTAAATTACTGTTTTTTAACGAATAAAATTAACAAAAGGGGATAGCAAATCTTCCATCTCCATTTATCCTCAAATATTTCTAAGTTCGTGGAAAACATTGTATAATTTCTCCTTTTTAGTTGTTTTTATATATCTACATCTATTTATTTTTTTATCGTAATGGCAAAAAAATTCCTATTATGAACTTCCACTCGTCTATACCAATAAAAATTTGATCTTTGGATCGAGGCTACAGCCTATTAACATTTCTAATGATTATTACTCTATTTATTAGTGGCTTCTTTGCGAGTTGTAAGAGTGATCCGGCCTAGAAGAATAAATTGAGATAAAACCTGGTATTAAAGTTCATTTTTATGCTACTATTCCGTTAGAAGTCAATAAAACGACGTTACTCAGAAAATTCTCTTTAATAAACAGTAAAAATGCTCAAGTGTAAGTTTTTAACAAAAAGTAGAATCCTCGATTTTTCTAAATTGGCTTCTAAGAGCGATTTGAAACCAATAACCCTCTCATTTCCACGTTCATTTCCGACCTTATCAACTCAATATCCTTCTGAAACCATCTCTCTGCGCACTCAAAATTTAAATTCCAGATGTTTTTCGTCTATTTCAAAAGGCTCATCCAATTCTATGAGTTCCAGTCGTTTTTCAAAGAATATACTTTCATTTTCAAATTCAAAAGTTAAGTCTAGAGCTAATTATAGCACAGACGAAGGTTTTTTCTCTTCTGAGGCAGGAAAAATTTCGATTATTGTTGTTGGTTCAGCAATTTGTTTCGGAATATTCGCCTATCAAGTTCACATGTACTTTTTTGGACCCGGTTCTGTCTACCCAAAGCCAGTGAGAAAGTTACTGAGAAAGGCCGGTGAGGCATATTTGCAGTCGGGTCCTAAACAGAATCTGGATTTGGCTCTTAAATATTATCTAGAAGCACTTGACCTTTTAAACTCGGAAATTAGCAAAAATGAAAACTCCAGTTCGCCTAATATATCTTCCGAATTAACTAAGGATTCTGTGCATGTAACTGGCCTCCTTGCTAGAATATCTGAGGTATACATAGCTTTAGGTGACTATAAGGATGCCAGCTCAAAGCTTTTTCAAATTGTCAATTTGATATTTTCTCCAGAAGAACTTGCTGATCATAAGATTATTGCCTCTCGTTTGATTACTTCCAGCAACATAAAATCGAAAAAGCAGCAACAAATACAACTCGAATCTGTTATGAGAGGAATAGGTGCTATGAACCGATTAGCGGAGGTTTTTGAAAGATTGGGTGACGAATCTAACAATTTACGAGTAATATTTGACAATCAACCAGCCGTAATAAACCAATATTACGAACAGGCTCAATACTGGTACAGCCTTTGTTTGGATATAGTTGTTAATGCGTATGCCAGCTCCTTTAACCCCAATAAAGCAAACCCAAACAACCCTCAACTTCCAGATTTCAGCCCTAAATCATTGCCGCCCTTTCTTTCTGAATATATGGTAACTTCTTTATTTTATAACTCCTCAAGTTTTTTCACCAAAATTGGAAAAATCGACTATGCAATTCCACTTCTCTCAAGATCTCTTGACATGTTAACATCTCAAGAAGACAGTAAGAATGAAGAAAAATCGTGTAAGGCATGTGTCGTTATATCCAACCTTGTGGGTGCATATCTCCATAAATCTCCTGAAATAGCCTCTCAATATGTTGATATGGGAATTGAGAAGGCCAAAAAGTTCATCAGCAACCCCGATTGTTCAACATCCCTGGTATCACTCATTTACGCCAATGGCGTTCTTCAAGAGGATAAATCTAACTATGTTGAATCTAGAATTGAATTTAGAAAAGCACTTGATCTAGCTACATCAATTGAATTCAAACAAGGAATTCAGGCGTCCTCAAATGCCATTTCGAATTCTTTATTACAGCATCCATAATACCCATTTGCACATTTGTCATTGTATCCCCGAGATTCTTTTCTGTTTGATTATTTTATTTATAGAAATAAAAAAACTCTTTTCTAAATACGAATGTTATCATAAAATTATTGATAATTTATATTTTGATTGAATATATTTTAACCTTTATGCGTGGTTTAAACGAGATTATGCATCTTCAAGAATATTTGTGAAATTTTCCAAACTTGATTACTTTTAGTATTGTAGATTGTTTTTTCTCGTAATTTGGTTTAAATTTGGCAATTTAAATAAAATGTGTATTTGATTGCACCTCTGTCTTTCTTTTTCTGATCGTCTAATGCGTCGATTTTCTCTCTCCCTCTTCTATTAAATCCAACTAAATATGTTGATAGTATATTAATGCTAAATCTGCATTTTTGATCTTATCATGTGGGTAATAATCAAACTAACCATTGCCCTCTATTTAGTCATTCAGTTAAATTACCATATCTCGGACTTGTAGAATTGGATTTAATTATGATAATCTCTTACGGGAATAAGACAATAAACTTTCTTGTATCGATATTGACTTTTTTATATCAAATAAACAAATATCCACAAGAGGGGGGAGGGGGTAGTTCATATTTTTTTTATAAGCTCCTAGGAATTAGGCTCCTTGTTGTGATTTAGCGGCTATAATATCGTACTTTTCAAGTTATAAAATAGAAAATTTTATTTTATAGTGCACTAAATTCTTTTGGGAATAGTTAAAGTAACTATTTTTAATTAGAGATACAACTATTCTGATTATATAGTTTGTGTATAAACCTCGAAATATTCAGCGATTATTGGTGCATAGGCAGAGAAATAGTATTATTAAAAGTTTTGAGCTTCTCTAGACCAATGTGCGTATGTGTTTTAAAAGTATCAGAAAAAGTATCAATTTTTCTTTGGTCATTCTGATTTCTCTGTGATAAGTTATATAGATAAAAGATGAGCATTTTCTAAGGTGAAAAGTGCATATAATAATCTGAGTTACCAAAATATAATGTACCCCAATCTCCTATTTATTTTTTTTGAGCATTATCTTGTTCCCTAATAAGGTTTCTGTAGATATACTTTCATTTTTATGGTACTTATCATCCAATAATAAGAAAAAGAGATAAGTCATGAAAAACATGAAATTTTTGGAAGCGTTAGGAACAAAATTGCATATCATAATCCGAGAAGTTATTTTTGCAAAAAAAAAATACCTTGGCAACTGAAAAAAGATTGTAGTTGAGGTTCGAAATGAATTAAATTCGTCTAGTTAAATGCTGTGATAGACTCAAAATTATTTTCTGAAATCTAGGCCAGAATTGTGCACTTACTTTGAAATCAATAATCCCAAAGAAATAAATCCATATAATATTGAGCATAACATTGGATTATATGCTACTTCAACCATCTAAACTACTTCGTAAAATAATTAGATCATTTTGGTTAAAACATTTCCCAAATTCTTCTATGTACTCCGATAGTAATGTAAAAAAGGGTTTTACTGCAATTGAGACATAGATATTATATCATACCTATCTTTTTTGATAATTTATAATGAGAATATTCTATATAGTTTCCGAAATTTAAAAAAATTTATTTTTGAAGGTATAAAACTAACTATAAGTGTTTTCATAATATATAATTGCACAAACATTACATATTGATCAAATCTTTCTCCTAACGTGGTTTAGAGGCTTAAGTAGTGTACTTTTTTTAGTACACTATTTTAAATTTTCACACAGCGTTGTTCTATATCTTGTTGAGATATATGAGACAATGCACAGCGATTAGGGAGGCAGTGATTCCAGAGGAGGGCCATCTTGGAACAGGAGGGACCGATCGTCTAGCAAAACTGGGACATAGTCTAGTGTACAAGTCCAGCGTTCGGCAGCCAGACGGATCTCAGTTTCTAACAGCTATTTTTATGAAAGCCATGTCGATCATACTCAAGTTTGGTTAGGAGCCTAATTTTATTAATCCTGTTATAATTAGGCTCTGACTAGGAGCTCAATAGCTTCAACGAACTATTGTTCGTTGACAAAGAGTTTAATTCTTGACTGCATGTAACCTCAGTCATACAACTACTTGAAGTAACTCCAGGGGGGATCTTTAGACTAGTAGATTGCGCCCTTTTCCCGTAGGTAGGCAGTCGGTATCCCAGCAGAGGAGTTTATTGTAGTTAGGATAATAGTCATTTCTGTACGTCTTTTTCTTTTTTTTATATCTTTTTAGTATAGTTTTTAATGACGTCATCTTACAATAAAATTCCGTAAAAAAATAAATAATAATAAACTATATATTAGCCAATTGTTAGGAACCTTAAATTTTTAAAAAGTTATTTTATTGGATATTGCTAAGTGTTCAAAAACTTTTAAGAGCATAGTTTGAATCTGGATTCAAAATGCGCACTTAAACGGGGTGATATTGTAGGTGGTTAAATTACGGCTAAAATGATCAATCCACGTACATTATTATATATCCATTTTTACTTTAGGCAATTTTTTAAAAATGAGATTCATAAAGATCATTCCAGTAAATTCAACAATAAACCATTAAATATTAAAGTATTTTTTAATTTCATTTGTAGTCATAAGCTTTGCAAAAGCTTATTTTGATCTTTAAGAATAAGAAATATTTAGCTAAACTATAAAATTAAATTTGTAGCAAAAAAATAGTTATACTGATAAGTTATCCCAAGTTTCGATATTTATGCATCACAATTAAATACAAGTTTCCCACTTTTACGCGTTTTTTCAAATACAATCCAAATTTAAAAATTTTTTCCTCCTTTTTAACTAGCAGAAAGTTTTTATTGTAATTTTAAAGTATATTTAAAAACTACTTTTATTTCAATAGATTTTGCTTTTATTTCGAATTTATTCGTTTATTATATTTAAGCGGGTATATTAAATTGATCGCCATTATAAATGTATAAAAAATATTAGATAGATAACCCAAAAAATTTGAAGCTCGGTTATAAATATCTGTATTGATAAAATTCAGTTTTTTATTAAAACATTTTAGCGACCTGGGAGTAATAATTTTTTCTATTTCTAATTTAATATCTAACCAGAAATAATATCTCCAGTCTATAAATGTCGATAAAATGATAACCCATAATATCTTCGGCATCTTAGTTTAACAGCACAATAATTTGAAACAAGTTATCCATAATGAATACCTAATCGTGAGCAACAAAGTTTCTAACATAGTCTTGATTTTTTATCGATTCCTTAAATATCCTAATATCGTCATTTCATTTACCTTTGGATATAATTGCGGAGGTACATAATTAACTAGTATAATAGATATTTCCAAATAAGCTTATAAAATAATAAAATAGTCAATAAGTATTTTTAATTTAGCTATTTTAGGACTAATTAAATTATCAATATTTCTCTAATTGTACCTATTGTACCTATTGTTAAATTTTGTTGGTTACATGCAATAAAAAAATCATTTAGAATAAGTACAAGATTTTACTATAAAACACCTCGGGCTTAATATCAGTTACAAAGAATTTCGCTTATGTTGAACTCTTCCTAGGCCCGAATTCGTGCCTAGCCCCTATTAGTATAAATAACTATTTCAATTGGCCTAATTTCATTTTTTATCCAAGTGTACAAATATTATTTTTATAATGATAAAATTGAGCATAAGATGAAGGCTATTTTTGTACCATCTGCCCTGAAATGGTTAAATGGAAGGTCTCGGGTTTTTATAATAGAGCCTGGTAATGTGTGAAGAAGATTGTGTTTACAAATTACCCATAAAAATATCATTTGTCTCCTAAAAACCTCTAATTACACAAACATGTATATTAGGTATACTCCCTAAATCTGTCTACCAAATACATATTTGTGAGCTTCAATATGAGAGCGAAAGCTTTACTATATATTTTTGCTGCTTTCCTAATTTGGAAATACACCACATAAATGATGTATAAAATCATTTATAAATTCAAAATTTGAATTACAGAAATTAATTTTCTATTGACGAAATGCTGAAAATATTTTGAGGCAATATGCTTTTTATTTTCATTTTGATAGGTTTGGTGATGGCTGGATTTTATTTTGGCGAATGATTTACTTGATAAAAAAAAGACTGGCCTTGAAAAGAATATCCCATATCACTTTATTTAATGATTAGTTCTGATTTAAGGTTCCTACCTATTGAGGCATTTTTAAAAACAAAAATTTTTTTTTTATCGGAATTTTATAAACAGATAAAATTAGTAAAAACTATGTGAAATGAGCAAAAGTAAAAAAAATTATGAAAGCCAATTGAAAGAAAAACTATTTTTTAACCAGAAAATATTTATGACTTTTCATAAAAATCAACGGAACTAGCAATGACATATGTATGATGGAATTCTCATCTAACTCTTTTGTCGGTGCCATGACTATTTGCATACTACCATTTCGTCTACCTCTTCTACCTATCATTTTACATGATTTAGTTTGTATTGTCAAATGAAATTTTTGTATTTCTTAAAATTATGCAACAAAAAATCTAAATCTTAATTCTTTCTATTTATTGGTAAAAAAGTATACGAAATGTCCATTATGTGAATTGGTAGTATACAATTAGTCCTGACATCCTTTTGTCGTCAGTGGTCCATTTCTTGCCATTTTCATGGCCAATATTTATGGTAACTTGATTTCCACTTAAAAAATTAACATTATATTGGTTAAATCGTTGAAATATTCAAACGTATTTACAATAATTTAACGAATCGGAGTGCTCAACACACATGGAGATAAAAAAGTTAAACAATGACCACTTTTTTTCCCAATTTGGAATGATCACCATTTTATAATTTATAAATTTATTGGATAAATAAAAGTTGGGATTTCAAAAAGTTGTTTCTATTGGTGAAATATGAGAACATTTCAATAAACAATGTGGTATTCATTATTCAAGAGCAAACTTAAAATACGAATTCCTAATTTGATATCAACTAGAATATATACAATATTATATTAAGTAAAAAAAAAGTCTAATCTCAGAAATAATCCCTCATAAACACCAGAGAATTAAGAAAAATAGCTTATGGTTAATTATTAGCCCTATTCAATACAGTCAGATATAATAATCAGCTTGTTATTAATTGAAGCTTCATGGTTTCCCCACCAGATTTAAAAAAAGCTCCTCAATTACCTGATCGGGCTTTAAGCTTCTTTAGGTTAGTGATTTTTTACTTATAATAAAAAAAAACTTTAACGGTTATTCGAATTGATGCTAACAACATAACCATTTTTGATTTCTGTCAAAAAAATTATTTTCAGAATAAAACTCAGAGAATATTTTTGGAACGATACCCCATTGAAATCTAATCAACCGTGCCTTTTATTCTATCCCGTTAAGTGATGCTAAGCAACCATCTATTTGAGGAAGTGCTAGGAGGGAGTTAAGTATCAATTCATATATTGAGTCACATTCCCCTAAACTCACATTTTTTCACATAAGGGGGGAGGGGTTGCAATAAGGCATTGTCTAGATATGACTATATTATTGTTTCTTACTTATTGTGACTAGAGCAAAAACGGCTTGAAGCCCTTCAGCTCGTGTAGTACAGACTAATTGTCGCACATTTAATAAATACACATACAATTGAATTAATAACCAATCCCAAGATGGTATGTGTTGCGCACTGATGAGGCAAATGAAGAAAATAAATAAATTTTGTGACCCGAGTCACTAGACTTCCAAGTTACTGCTTTGTGTAGCGATCGAAATAAAAGCTTCTTCATCAGTTAGACAGCCCCCTGTGAAATATATTGAAATTTAACCCCAAAAAAAACAAATCCAATAAACGACTTATTAGTGCCACTAAGTGTATTTAATGCGAAAGGGGGCCAAGTCCCATAATTCGGGATTTCATGCTATATTCAACTTGTAAAAAATGAGGCATTAACAACGCTAATGCATTTTATTAGTTAGGCTATAATTTCTTTTCAAATAAATCCGATAAAAAAAACAATAAACAAAAATATTAACAATAGTACGGACTTGTCAAATGGAATCCCATCAACTTATCATATACACATTATTGGTAGAAAATCCAAATAAAATTAAAGGGTACGTGTACTGCCTAATTTTCACATTTAAATGAGAGGTCCTGGGAATGTATTGCTGCAATTTAAATTGGTAATAGTGCAATCAGTCACTATCTTAGCTTAGAACCTGATAAATATCATACAGCGATTTAGATTTCAGGTTTATCGATTAATCTCTTCAGGGATGGTAGTACAAAAATAGCATTCAATATTCGGTCAATATACACATTTTATATAAAAACTATATATCTTTTGGTTCATTCTAATTATAATCAAGTAAAAATCAATAGATTTCACAAATAGGGGCTGGTTTATTTTTGGCTGAAAAAAGGGTTTAATCGGGACTGGCTGATAATGATTAACCATTTTCAATATCAGAAATCTCTATTTTAATATTTGGTTTTAGTAGGATTCTTTTTTGCAACAGAGCCATTTTTTTCCATACCTACTTTTTACCAGCAAATGAACATCCGAGGCCGATTTGATCTACTATTAATTTCCTTCAGAGATTACACCATTTCAATAGAACTGTTCTTGGAAAATAAATCATTTACATATTTTTTGTGAAATAATTTGATCTATCAAGAATACTGAAAAAAAACTAGCAATGATTTTTCCACACTGACATACTAAATCGCTCTTTTATTTCCAAGCCAGTATTGGCATTGTCTTGACTAATAGATTGAGTAATGGTAATATTATTGGAATAGATTACCTAAAATGCCAATAAAAAAACCTTCACATCTCAACAAATAGTAGCACTTATAGCGCATTATGCGATAGGATCCTTATCCCTCTCTGGTCCCAAAATTTTATCTAATTCCTATTTGTGGACCTTAAAATTTTCCATTCGTTGATAATAAACATATACCCAATTATTAATTTAAAATGTTATTAAAATGTTTTTATTGACTGAAAAATTATGGCTATTTTCGTACAGCAGGCCCCGAATGAGTTAACACTAGGTGGACTGAATTCTCATACGGTTTTATGACCAACAATAATGCTATTTAAATCTAAGCCTTGTATCGCTTAAATCCTACTGGTATTCTCGTATAATTGGAAAATGTAATCCTTCAAACTGTGACAAATCGTATTAAGTTGACCCCCCTGAAAGTTGACACTTTCCGGAACCAAAAGAATTTTTAATTCACAGTTACCAAAATAACATTTTCTATTTGGTGTTATATAAAACTAATCCAATTACAAAGGAGAATAAAAAAATAAATGTGTATATTGACTTATAACTGAATACCATTTTTGCATTGCAGGTTTTTTGAAAGGGTTAATGAAATTACCGATTCGCTATAAAAAGCTATATTACCCAATCCAACGATAGGAAACCGTCACTTTTGGTACAAAACTTCGGCCTCATTGAGTGACTTCAATTAGGAATATACAGTGGTTAATAGCATTTTCATTTTGTTGTATATTTTTGCTATACCGTATCTAGAAATAAAACTTTTATGTCGCACAAATACAACATGGATTTATCCTCCGGTCCATTAAGATTCGATTCCTGGCACATAATTATCAATAATAATTTCCCTATAAAATGTAGCTTCAGCTTGTTCATCCAATACCCTGCAATAAAAAAAATATCAAAAACAAGTCATGTTTTGAATTTGAATTTGAATTTTTGAAATCGACCTGTACAATATTAGGATTTTTACAGCGTGTGAATAAAACTTTTTACCACTAGTTTTTTTTTATCGTTTAAACAGTTTAGCCTGTCAATCAGGATGTTGTAAAATAACTCATTACCAGATTCCTATTTGAAGCAGAATCCAGGATAAAAAAAATCACTAAACCATTGGTTCGACCCCATTATAAGCTTGTATTTCTCTTTGAGCCATTTTATTATTATAAAACTGTGATCCCGAGATATGAAGCTGCCAGAATCATGTTCGATCTGAACTAATTACAAAATGTTTTATAGTAAATTTAATTGTTACATTAAGTCCATTTTCACTTTTCCCACCAAATTTGACGATCATAATTCCGTAAATATATTTCATATATGACTCAAATCTAAAATCATACTAAAAGTGATAAAAATCATATCTAAACCCTTAATCCAATGCAATCAATTTAACGATTAATCAGTTTTCTTTTGGAGTAACTCCGTTAACACATTTACAAAATTAGCGATTACACAAATAGTGACCCAATACATCCCTGGGTCCTAATAGGAGTAAATCCTCAGTTAGGCTTAGAGACCGCTACAAGCTAATATATCTAAAGTGTCCAATAAATTAAATTATGCAATCACTTAACAGCCAATATATGTGTCTATTTTTCTATATATTAGATAATATAATAAAGGATTTTATTGCCTCAGTTAACACATATCCATTCTCCAAATTGCATCAAGCCAGGAAAAAAGAGAAAATTAGAAATTTAAAACTCAAATGTTTGATTTTGGCAAACAAATAAAAGCCTCCAATACTTGCTATAATAACCCTCAATTAGCTTACGCATTTCTCAGCATTGCCTTTTTTATTGGTTATTTGATAGTTTTAAAAAAAGCTCTTTTTTTCCTTGAGAGCACAGTTTTTTTAGCTTTTGAATCGTCCACCTATTATTTTTGATAAATTACATAGGTGGTTCCCAAATTTTTGAAGAATAGGGATGATCATTTACGATGTTTAGGTGTCTTACACATGAGGGCAAATGATAGAGAATGAAAAACCTTATTTGTGCAGAACTTAGATTTAACACTTGTTAGGTAATACCTTTTTCTAGGATAATATATAAGAAGGATGAAGTCCGCAGACGGATTCCTCAGAATTTCGAACAATTATCTTTGACATCATGGCTTCAAACTTTGTAAAAAGACTAGGAAATATGAGCCTCACCCAGAGGGTTTCAATAATCGGTGGTGGAGGTAATGTTGGTGCTGCCATTGCCTATTCTCTTGTCGTCATGCAAGAACCAGTAGAAATTCTCCTTGTAGATGTATCCAAGAAAATGGCTGAGGGACAAGCCTTGGATATTAGGGATGCTGCTCACTTGTCACCAACCCAGTGCAGATCTGGTGAGTTCGCAGAGGTAGGTGATTCTGATGTCATTGTTGTTACTGCTGGTGCTCGCCAAAGCCCTGGTGAACCTAGATCCAATTTGATTGACAGAAACTACAAAATTCTTAAGTCAATCGTTGAGCAAATCCAGCCCATCAAGCCCACTGCAACTTTGCTCATGGTCACCAACCCAGTAGATATCCTTACATCAATTGCCCAAAAGCTTTCCGGTTTACCCAAAGCTCAGGTTATTGGGTCTGGTACATTCTTAGATTCTGGTCGTTTGAGAAACTACTTGTCTCGCAAACTAAATGTGAATTCTCAATCCATCCAGGCTAGTATGTACGGAGAACATGGTGACACGCAATTTGTTGGGTGGTCAGTAGCTACTATTGCTGGTGCTCCTATGCTTAACAACCCTCAAATGGCTAATGCTAACTTGAAGGAAATCGAAGATACTATTGCTCATCAAGCTTATGATATTATTGATGCCAAGGGATCCACCTATTACGGTATCGGATACCATGTTGCTACCCTCGTTAAGTGTATCCTAGAAAATGGTCGCAGAGTATATCCCATCTGTACTTATGTCGACGAATACAATACTTATCTTTCATACCCAGCCATTCTCGGTTCAGGTGGATCTTCCCCAATCCACTTCAATCTTTCTGATGAGGAGAAAACTAAGCTAAAAATATGTGCCGATAGTACTAAAGCAATTGCCGATAAGTATTAATAATTTTTCGAATTGAAAATGTTAATTGCTTAGTATTATTGTGGTGGCGCTATGCTCTACCTATACCTATCTTTCAGTCTTTTCACTTTACGTATAAATATCCGTAGATACACTTGCAAATAAACTTGTAATTCCCTATTTATTTTTTCGATTTAAATTTTGATTTGCGGCCTTTTTTTTTCATGGACACAGATATTACAGAACCATTTCCTTTAATTTTTTGAATTGAATCATTCAATAAAACTGCAAATTTTAATATCAAAAAAATTGTTTCTATTCACATTTTTCGTATTATCGTTACTAATTCAGCTGCCAAAAGCAGTCCATTTAGCATTAGAGAGCTGTATATTATATACAGGCTATCTATACTAAGTGTTTATCGATCACCCAACGCTCTTAAATACAAAAATGGCTCTCTCTCTCTCTCTCCTTTAGATTTTTTTATTTGAATTAGCCAATAAAATTGCTGAATTCTATTACCAAAAAAAGTTTATTTCCATTTCCATTTTTTATATTATCGACACTAAGCCAGCTATTTTTTTATTTTTTTTTTGAATTAGCCAATCCGAGCCGATCTGGGGATAAAATCCGTCTTCTTAAAAACCAGCACTGCTCGAGAGCGAGCATATCACAAATGGCCAACTCTAAAAACTTGGATCGCCGACCTCATTAAGTCCCCCATCAAGGCCAGAATGGCCACCTGGGTGACCGGCAGTGCAAGATGGATAAAAAAATTTTGTGTTCAAAATTCAAAAGGTGAAACCACCATCACCATAGTCGACAGGAAAAATAAAAATAACCGTTCTAAAATCCACCAGTGGACGGTGGACCGAAAAATCTTCGGAAAAGGAAACTGGATGAATCTTCAACTGCTGTACCCTGACCTGAAACTTGGCCTCCAGGACATCGGGAAAATGCGGATGGGGACCTTCCGGACCGTCCAGCGACTATCAAATA